>JAJOOD010071446.1:0-16219 GCA_029582525.1 Solanum tacnaense
TGTAGGGGCCTTGTTCCTCATCAATACACTCATCCATTAGTTCAGATTTTATAGAAAAGTGTTTTGAATGAGATTCAAGTTCCCTTAATTCTAAAGCAGCACTATTTACAACATTCTCACTTTTGTACTCTTTTTCAACATCGATATTAAGGAATAAAATATAGTTGAATGGTTGGAATTCCTCTTTTTGCTCCACTAGTTGGTCATAATCCACAACAATTGGTAATTGGGCTTCAGACGCCTCAATCTTTTTGTTTAAGTGAGCCTTTAAGTCATGAATAACTGAGCCAAATTGATCGATTTCTTGTGTGAGTTTAACTCTTCTTTCGATCAGGTAGGGTGCCAAGTATGTTATTTCATCACGGATAGACTCTTCAATCCTTAGAAGTTGAATTCGTCCATATATCCAATATTGACTCACTATCTCTTTTTGTCCATAACTTTCTCCTTGTTGGGCCCCAATCTCTTCTAATTCAGCTTGTATTGTAATTTTTGATTGAAGAACATCAAGCTTATATTGTAGTTCCACGATTTCTTTGTACCCTTCTGTGCATTCAAGTATTTCTCTGGTGATTTTTGAATTAACGTTGTCCAACATGTCTGTACATTCAAGCGCCTCTTGTTTTGTATTCACTGTTTCATAGCCCCTACCAACATCACAAATAACAGAAGAATCATAATAGGGGTTTGGGGTAAGGGAATAAGTTTTAGGACAACCATTCCAATGAATATACTGACGACCACATATATGACATAAAGGACTTTCATCACCCAACCACGATTTATCCCAATCATCCATATCAATAAGAGTACCAAATTATTTAAAGAAAGAGAAAAAAAAATTGTTGGAAGAAAAAAATAACTAATAATAAAAAAAAGAGTAAATAAATAAAAAGAAAAGGTATAACCTAGAAGAATAGTTAATTTCTAAGTCTCCGGCAGCGACGCCAAAAACTTGTTGCTCCCAATTGCACACGCAAGTGTACGCGGTCACGCAAGTGTACGCGGTCACGCAAGTAATATAGTGACTCTTAAAAGAACCAGATTATCGAACCCAAAGGACTTGTCAATTAACTATTTTTACTAAATTATACTGATCTAATTTATTTAGTTAAGAGAACCAAAAGAGAAGAATGCAAGAACAAAATAATAAAATTACTTACAATAGTTGGAAAATCCCAGGGCTGCAGTATGTATAAGATTTCATGTATCATATTTTTGGCTTAGAATTAATTTTAGTTGTCAAGTTACTGGTTTATAGGGTTGATAGTATGGTCCGGGTGGTTCGCCTCTCGCCGCCTACCCTAATTAGCCATCTAACTACATCGTTGAGCGGGGATAGATAAACTAACTGGCGAACATTTATATTTCATCCTATTTCATAACCAAGCAAGGTGTTCGTCTGGGCGTCACTCCTGAACACTAATCACCTCAATCTAATGGGTGGACCGAGCTCTCTATATCCTCTGGTCTATCTAATCCCTCCTCGTTCGATTTTAAGATTAGACAATATATTTATCTCATGGTGATCAAGCACAAAATACTAAAACAAGAATATAGAAGTAACTTATAACGACAACCAAGAATTAATTCGAAAACTTTAAATAATCAACATTGATTCCGTAGCTACAGCCCCAGAACAAGGGCTTTCGCTACTAACCTCTAAGAAAAGAAGAAGAAGAAGAAGAAAAGAACCCTAAAAGGTATTGATGACTTTCTCTTCAAAAGTGCTTCCTCCTTACTCTATATTAGTTTTTTTCCCCAAATAATTATTTCTATGAAATATTTATAGATATAGAAAACCCTAAATAAAATAATTGAGTCCAAAACAAATTAGGAATTCAAAACCATAAAGGAGTTGAATTCCTTTTTATTTTCGGCGTGAACCAGTGCTCCACCGCCTTCAACATGCTGTTGCGGCTCTTCGGTGACTGTCACGTGGAATTTTCCAATTCCAATTCCAATTCTACTTCAACCTAACATATATATTATTTTAGAAAGTTTAATCCATTAAGCTGCCTGCTTGATTTCCTTCTTCAACTTTTCATATTTAATTCGTTATAGCTCCAAACTTCTTCAACTTTACACCAATTTACTCCTACAAATAAAATACAGTATTTAGCACAATTCATAAAATCCATGCTCAAAAAGGACAAATATAAATAATAAATGTGAGGCAAATGATGATTAAAATATATGTTTTTGGCCTCACATTAGGAACCTAGTTTCATGGAGAAGTAAGAAGCAAAGTGTTGTATCTCAATCTAGTGCAAAATCTGAGTACAGAGCTATGTCACAGTTTACGTGTGAGATTATGTAGATACATCATCTTCTAACTGAAATTGGGTTGGATCATCATACACCATCAAAACTTTGGTGTGATAATCAAGCTGCCTTGCATATTGCCTCAAATTCGATGTATCATGAAAGAACTAAACATTTTGAGGTTGATTGTCATTTTATTCGTGAGAATACTCAGGAAAACTTGATTTCCACTGGCTAAGTGAAGACAGAAGAGCAAGTAGCTGATTTACTCACAAAGGCATTAAATAGAACTCGAGTTGATTATCTTTGTAACAAGCTGGGCATGATCAATATATATGCTCCACCTTCAGGGGGAGTGTTATAGAATGTATATAGACTTAAATCTAGTAATATACATAGGTATATTTAGGTAGCAGATTTATAGGAATCACTGTTGATTAATAGGAATCAATCTTAATTTCTTTCCTTAGTTAGCACCTAATGTATTGTATATGTTCCCTGCTAACCTGCTGCAATAAGATAACATTTTCCATTAGATTACAATCATCAAGCTCGTGTTCAAGCCAATGGGTTAAATCTATCAGACATAGCCAAAATCCACTTCCATGATATCCCAACACCTGATTTTGCCTCCCCTGCACCTGATCCTAATGCATTCACCAAATTCCCATCGCAACTCTTACCATCTTATAATGCTTGCACCCTTCTTCGCGACCCTATATCTTTGTTATTTCGTGACATCTCCTCTAAATCAAGACGAGTTGTCATTGTTCATGATGTTTTAATGTCATATAATGTTCAGGATGTTACTTCTTTGCATAATGCTGAGTCTTATATATTTAACTGTGTTTCTGTTTTCTTTATGTATTCTAGTTTTATATGTGTACCTAATGGAATGCCTATTCCACTTGATGAAGATTTACTTAAAAAGTTACCTATACTTGAACCTGATGCACCAGAAGAGATCAACAAGTTAGTTGAGTTTCAACTTCAGTATAGAGATATTAGAGCTATTGATTTATACAATTCAAACAAACTACTTGAAGGTATTGTTATGATTTGTCCTTATTTTCTATCATATTTGGTTAATCCTTTCTTGGCGTAAAAGGTTAGGGTAGAAGGTTAGTCGGTATCAGTGCACTGTCTTGATGTTCGTTCACATTAGTAGTCGTAGTATTACTCCTATAGTTTCTTGTACTTTGATTTCTGTTACTATCTATTGTTTCTAGTAGCTGATTATTGTATTGTTTTATTGTAGTTTCTGTTCTGCTACTATCTGCTATTTTTGTTATTATTTGTTGTTTCTTGTACTTCCGCTACTTCTTTCCCGAGACTACTTTGGACTGTGTTTTCTTGAGCCAAGGGAGTCTCTTTGAGGTAGGGGTAAGGTCTGCATAATCTCTACCCTCTCCAAACCCCATTTGTGGGACTACACTGGGTATGTTGTTGTTGCCTTTCTTGTAGTAATGTTTTAAACTTCTATAAATTGAAGATCCTTTCTTTCCTACAAGAATACCATAACATCCACAATGTAGTCGTTAAAAAGTTTTGCAATTATTAGCTTCCGCATGATGTCTTGATTATTTCAATTCCAACAGGTATAATGGAAAAATTTGCAAGTACACAAAACAAAAAGCAATGGGAAATTAGACCGATTCTGCCTGCTAAAGTAGATCATGTATCATATAAGAGAAACAAATGTTCAGATTGGCTTTATAACCAACCTCCAAGATTAGTTCTTTATGTATTTTTTGGATCATCAACTACATTTTCTGATAAAGAAGTGATGGAGCTCATGATGGGACTAGAGCGTAGCAAACAGAAGTTCGTATGGGTGTTTAGAGATGGTGATAGAGGTAATATTTTTAGTGAGGAAGCTAGAAGATTTGAGTAGCCAGACGGGTTTGAAGAAAGAGTAGACGGTTTCAGGTTAGTGGTCAGAGAATGGGCGCCACAACTTGAAATCTTGGCTCATTCTTCCACAGAGGGGTTCATGCGTCATTGCGGATGGAATTCTTTCATAGAGTGTATTACTGCGGGGGTACCAATAGCTGCTTGGGCTATGCATTCTGAACAGACAATTAATGCTTTCTTTTTGACAGAAATCTTGAAAACAGGCCTTTTCGTTAGGGAGTGGAAGAAACACGAGGAACTTGTCACTGCATCCGCCATTGAGAATGTCACGAGGAAGTTAATGGCATCAGAAGAAGGCGACGAGATTAGGAAAAGAGCAGAAGAATTGGGAGCATCAGTAAGAGAGTCCAGAGAAAAAAGGTGCTTCTCAACTGGAGTTATATTCTTTCATTGCTCATATTACTAGATAGACTTTCTTTTCACAACTAAAAATTTATGTTTTGTAATGCTGTACTACAACTGAATAATCGAACAACGTATTAGGTTCTTGATTAACTCTAGTACATACCAACTGAGGAATGTAAACAAGACTATTAAGAGAGAAATACAAAGCAATAACTCACTAATTGCCATAGAAGCCAGACAAGTGACAGATAAATTTGAAATTTCTGTTGAAAAGCAAGTCTATCTTGTGATATGCACGATAAAAGAATCATGCTCTATTCGAGAAGAACCCCCTTTCTCTGTGAAACGCCTAACGGCTTCTCCCAATTCTTCTGATCTTTTCCTAATTGCATCACCTTCTTCTGATGCCATCAACTTCCTAATGACTTTCTCAATAGTGGATGCACTTATTGGCTCCTCGCGTTTCTCCCACTCCCTTACAGCCAGGCCTATTTTCAGTATTTCCGTCACCAGGAAACCATTTCTCGGTTGGTCAGAGTGCATAGGACAAGCAGCTATAGGCACACCCATGGTAATACTCTCTATACAAGAATTCCATCCATAATGACTCATGAACCCGCCTGTGGAAGAATGAACCAAGATTTCGAGTTGTGGTGCCCATTCTCTTACCATTAAGCCTACTTCTTTTACCCTTTCCTCAAACCTTTCTGGAAGCTCAAATCTTCTAGCTTCCCCGGTAAAGGCATCTCCTCTATCCGCTTCTCTCAACACCTATATGAACTTCTGTTTGCTTTGTTCAAGTCCTATCGCGAGCTCTATGACTTGTCTATCGGAAAATGTAGTTGATGTTCCAATTGATATATAAAGAACTGATCTCGATGGTTGTTTGGTCATCCACTCCAAACATATATTGTTGGTATTCGATATTTTATCGAGTTTAGTAGGCAGAATCGGTCCAATTTTTCAATGTTGTTCACTTTCTACTTGTGCCAGCAAATCAATAAACTCACCTTCAATTACTTTACTTGTATTATGGATATCACCTGATTTAATATCCATATATGGACTCTAAATATCCATTAAGTTCTTTATTTCATCAGACAACGCTCCTTCAAGGGGTGGTAGCCTTTTAAGCAATTCTTCTCCAAGTTGGATTGACTTTCAACTAAATAAGCATAAAGAACAGTACAAAGTGACAACTGAAATGCAATTAAATATATTCGATTCAGCATTGGGAAGGGAAGAAACATCCTGAACAATATATTGTTGTAAATCTTACGGAAAATACCTTCATGACGAACAGTTGTACTGAATTCACCTAACCTTATGCTTCACCACAAGCTGTTGTAGGAACTTCTCATAGATTGAGGCGTGTCGAGAGTCACTGACCTTAAGGATATTTCACCCAGTATAGGTGTTGGGTTTAGCAAGGTGTGAATGGGAAATAATAAGAGAAAATGGAAAGTGGGGGAACCAATTTTGGAGGGAAAATGAAAAGTCATTGCAAAGTGCAAATGAAAAGTCATTTTTACCATATTGGTAGAAGAAAGGAAATTGTTGTCCTTATATTAGGAAACACTTTCTTTAGTTCTTAAAGGGTTAATAAGAAGGTGCTCCTCGGGCCGTCGTCGTCGCTCGCTCTGCCTAGGCATCGGCAAATGATTTGATTGATAATATTTTTGGACAAAAAATATTTAATCAATCTTGTTAATTCATTTCCTTATCTTATAAATTAATTCAGAATGTTAGTTAAATAACATAATTAATTTGGCGCAACAAAATTTATTTAAAATTCACGTGTATCGGTTAAAACATTTTGAAGGGACCTATGCCTTCCGAAAAGTCGTTACGTTTCCGAAAAGACACAAAGTTTTGGAAAAAATGGGTCTGAACAGACGCGTTCCTTGCTGCAAATGGCTATAAATAAGAGGTCTTTTTCCATTTTTCAAACATTGAAAGTTTTTTCTCTCTGCATACATTTTCTTACATAAACAAATTTGTCGATCGACTGAGTCTGTGTGTGCTCTTGTTGCTGTTCTTGCGTTCGCTGAAGTTATTGAAGTTTGAGGTACCGCTACTTTTCTAACATGTTCATCCGTTTTATCTCGAGAGGAATTAATCTGCAACCTCGGGTACAGTAAGGGTATTAAATTTCTTAAAGAAACACAGTGGTTTCTGTGGACTCGGATTAAAAGCATTCTGTCTATTTCATCTTTTTTCTGTTTCTGTATTTTTGAGTAACCTGAATACAAGAGATAACAATCTTAAGAAATTTAATAGTTTCTGTATTTAAATTTTCTGGTGATTAAAACCTTTATGGTTTTTTACTCTGTTTCAATTTTTAAAATTCATTCGATTAACGATTAAAAGAACATAAAAACTTTATTGTTAAATCAGAAACAACCTATGTAAGGATTTATTCTTTACTGTTAGTATTTCACATACTAAAATTGTCTGCCATTTGTGACAGACAAATGACTAATTCAAGTCAAGTAAATGCTGAAACAGCAAGTGCTGCAACAACATCGATTGCACACAATCGTTCAACGACTACCCTAGCACCGGCGGAGAAACCTGCATAGTTTTCTAGAGTCGACTTCAAGAGATGACAGAAGAAAATGTTCTTCTATCTGATTACGTTGAGTCTGTAGAGGTTCATTAATGAGAACATTCCTGTTATGTCGGATGAAACTCCGCCTGAAGAATGATTCTTGGTAACAGAAGCATGGACACATTCAGATTTTTTGTGTAAAAATTATATTCTGAGTGGCCTACAAGATGATCTGTACAATGTGTACAGTAATGTCAAAAACCTCAAAAGAACTCTGGGATGCTTTAGAAAAGAAGTACAAAACAGAGGATGTCGAAATGAAGAAGTTCATTGTGGCAAAGTTTCTGGTCTATAAGATGATAGACCATAAGACCGTCGTCACCCAAGTTCAAGAATTGCAGGTCAAAATCCATGATCTCCTTGCTGAAGGTATAAATTTATTTAATACCTATGTTGGAAATATTTAGTCTACTCTTAATACTCACATAATCTTTAATGTAGGATTGGTTGTGAATGATGCTTTTCAAGTGGCTACCATTATTGAGAAGTTACCTCCATTATGAAAGGACTTCAAAAATTACTTGAAACATAAACGCAGGGAGATGACTGTTGAAGATCTCATGGTAAGGCTGAGAATCGAAGAGGATAACAAGGGCGCTGAAAAGAGGTCGCGTGGTAATTCAGCAATATCTTGAGTAAATATAGTTGAAGAAGATCCCACAAAATCAAAGAAAAGAAAGAAAACATCTGGTCCAAAAAGCAATCCTCCTAAGAAGAAATTCAAGGGAAGCTGCTTCAATTGTGACAAACGTGGTCATAAGGTTACTGAATGTCGGGGTCATAAGGCTACTGAATGAAGGACAAGAAGAAGGATCAAGCAAATTTGGCTGAATCCAAAGGAGAGATGGACGATCTCTGTGCAATGCTTTCAGAATGCAACTTTGTTAGAAATCCAAGAGAATGGTGGATAGATACTGGCGCCTCATGCCATGTTTGTGCCGACAAAGAATTATTTGCATCATATACTCCAGCACCAGCAGACGAGAAGTTGTTTATGGCAAACTTCGTTGTTGCAAAGGTGGAAGAAACATGCAAGGTCCTCTTAAAGATGACATCAAACAAGGTGGTGACTTTGAACATGGTCTCGTATGTTCCGAAATTGCGCAAGAACTTAGTTTCTATGCCAGTTCTGACTAAGAACGGATTCAAATGTGTATTTGTTTCTGATAAAGTTTTAGTGAGTAAGAATGAGATGTATGTAGGAAACGGTTACCTCACTGAGGGCTTCTTTAAACTCAATGTAATTTCAGTTGATATGAATAAAGATTCTGCTTCTTCTTACTTGCTTGAGTCTAAATGTTTATGGCATGAATGTTTGGGACACGTTAATAGCAAAACCTTGTGAAAACTGATTAACTTAAATGTTTTGCCTAAATTTGAGTGCAATAAATCAAAATGTCAAGTTTGCATTGAATCTAAGTATGCTAAGCATCCTTATAAATCTGTTGAACGGAATTCATATCCCTTAGAACTGATTCACACTGATATTTGTGACATGAAGTCAACACCAACATGTGGCGGAAAAAAATATTTCATAACTTTTATTGATGATTGCACTAGATATTGTTATGTCTATTTGCTAAATGGTAAGGATGAAGCAATATACACATTTAGGCAATATAAAACTGAAGTTGAAACTCAGTTGGATAGAAAGATCGAAATGATCAGAAGTGATAGAGGTGGAGTATATGAATCTCCATTTGCAGAAATATGTTTGGAAAATGGAATAATCCATCAAACTACTGTTCCTTACTCTCCCCAATCTAATGGAATTACGGAATGGAAAAATCGAACTTGAAAGGAAATGATGAATGCCTTACTTATAAGTTCAGGTTTACCACAAAACTTGTGAGGGGAAACTATTCTTACAACAAATCGAATACTCAATAGAGTGCCTCTCACGAAGACACATGTTATTCCATATGAGAAATGGAAAGGTAGAAAACCCAACTTGAAATATTTCAAAGTGTGGGGGTGTCTAGCCAAAGTCTAGGTTCCTATACCTAAGAGGGTGAAAATAGGGCCTAAGACTGTGGATTGTGTATTCATTAGATATGCCTCAAATAGTAAGGCATGTCAATTTTTGGTTCATAAGTCCGAACATCTGGATATTCATGATAATACAGTAATGGAATTAGATAATGCTGAATTTTTTGAACATATCTAACCGTATAAAACTAGACTTAGGTCATCTAGTGGGGGGGTCTAAACAACCTCGAGAAGAACCAAAAGAGAATGAAACCAATGAAGAGAGTCCAAGGCGCAGTAAACGTCAAAGGACAACTACTTCATTTGGATCTGATTTTGTAATATTCCTTCTTGAAAGTGAGCCTCAAACATTCAAGGAAGCGATGTTGTCTAGCGACTCAACCTCTTGGAAGGAGGCTGTCAATAGTGCGATTGAATCAATCTTAAGCAATCATACCTGTGAGTTGGTTGATCTTCCTCCAGGGAACAAACCCTTGGGTTCAAAATGGATCTTCAAAAAGAAGATAAAAGATGATGGAACTATTGACAAATATAAAACAAGACTTGTTGTCAAAGGCTTTAGACAGAAAGAAGGTCTTGATTATTTTGACACATACTCGCCAGTGACTAGGATTATATCAATTCGGATGTTAATTGCCCTAGCTGCAATATACGGTCTTGAAATCCATCAAATGGATGTGAAAACCGCCTTCTTAAATGGAGAGCTGGAGGAAGAGATTTACATGGAATAGTCTGAGGGTTTCGTAGTTCCCGATAAAGAAAAGAAAGTATGCAAACTTGTTAAGTCACTTTATGGACTAAAACAAGCATCGAAACAATGACATGCAAAGTTTGATCAAACCATGTTGTCAAATTGATTTAAGATCAATGAGTGTGATAAATACGTTTACATTAAAGACACTCCGAATCAGGAAGTCAGTGTATGCCTATATATGGATGACATGCTAATAATGAGCAAGGACATTGCCAATGTAAAAGCTACTAAGCGTATGCTTGCTAGTAAGTTTGATATGAAAGATCTAGGAGTAGCCGATTTGATATTGGGAATTAAGATTCACAAAACTCCTAACTGTCTAGCATTGTCTCAATCTTATTATATTCAAAAGGTACTTGAAAAGTTCAAGTATTTGAATTTCAAAAAGGCAAAGACCCCAATTGATGTGAACCTTAATCTTGCTAAGAATAAAGGTGGAAAGTGAGTCTCAATTGGATTATGCTAGAGTATTGGGAAGTTTGATGCATGTCATGATTTGTACACGACCAGACATAGCCTGCGCTATAAGTAAACTGAGTCGATACACAAGTAATCACAATCAAAATCATTGGTTGGCAATGAAGAGAGTTTTGCGGTACTTAGAAGACACTCAAAACTATGCTTTGCATTACAACAAATATCTAGGATTTCTTGAAGGATATAGTGATGCAAATTGGATTACTGGGTCAACTGAAACGAAATCCACGAGTGGATATGTTTTCACTATTGGTGGAGGAGCAATATTTTGGAAATCATCCAAACAAACATGTATAGCTCGCACTACAATGGAGTCTGAATTCATCGCCTTAGACAAGGCATGTGAAGAAGCTGAATGGCTCTGGAATTTCTTAGAAGATATTCCATTTTGGCCCAAACCAATGGCCCCTATATGCATACACTGCGATAGTCAAGGTGCAATAGGAAGGGCTGGTAGCGTTATGTATAACGGGAAGTCTCGTCACATAAGACGAAGACATAACTCTGTTAGACAACTACTTTCTAGTGGAATTATCACAATTGCTATGCAAAGTCAAATGATAATGTGTCGGATCCACTTACAAAAGGCCTAACTAGAGAGCGAGTTGAGAGATCAACGATGGGAATGGGACTATGGCTGAGAACAAGTCATCGTGACGGTAACTCTACCTAGAAGACTGGAGATCCCAAGATCTAGGTTCAAGGAGATAAAACAAAGTCATAAATGACGGTTCAACATTGGTAAAAATTATTTTATGTCCATTCTCATGATGAGACAATGTTCAGTAACCAGGATAAAGGCATAAGGACTTTTTAATGGTTTCTAAGTTTGATACATGGTATATCAAATAGTGTATCTACGGGATAACACATTTAGAAACCACCTATGTAAGTGTGAAGTGTAAGCCGTTTCAAGGAGAATCTGATAAGACCAGTTCTCTAAGCACTTATTAATCGAGATGTGTTCATGGCTGAAACGAACAAAACAATGAGAACCAAAAACAATTCAAGGGTTGATTGTGTGACTTATGTTGTCTAGGTATACACCAAAGCTCGACGGTTCAAAGATATCAAATCTACCGATTAGACTCATATGTGAAAACCCAACCAAATTAATTCTGTTATTTAACAAACATTCTGAATTAATTTATAAGAGAAGGAAATGAATTAACAAGATTGATTAAATAAATTTTGCTGGGTTTTCACATATGAGTCTAATGAATAATAAAGAATAGAATAAAGTAAGAAGTTTTGCTGGGTTTTCACATATGAGTCTAATGCATCGAATCTGGTGTTCGTAGACTATGAACCAGACCTAGATAAAACAAGAATAAACTTACAGAATAATTTGGTGAAGTTTAGAACTTCTATGAACCAATAATTCTTTTGTAAGTCCAGCGTCTTATTCTATCTCATTATACTCGCACAATCTTTGTCGTTATCGCGGTTTTGTGGTAAGAGGCCATGCACGTGTCCAGGTATTCATGAGTGCTCTAGAAATCTGTCACAATTTCATAGAAGCGGCACCACTTCACACTCATATAGGTCCAATCATCAAGTGTATTCTGCAGAACAATACACCACCTATAAAGGATATGACTTGGATTAAGAGCTTAACTCAACCTCACTTTGCCTTGCAGACTGTTGCACTATATTCACACATCATAGGAGGGACATAACTTTATAGTGCTTACTTGATCAACTAATGACTTGTTATTATCCATATGAACCTAATTCATGAGATCTCCAATCACATAGGTTGGGTTACCATCATTGTTGATCTTCTCAAATGACAAAAAGTCTTACTCCCCTCGATGTTTCATTAGTCAGTGAATTGATCAGATTCACCTCCGACTACACATAATTTATTTACGAAAATAATTAATCTCATTGCAGTATTTTCATCACATTGTGTCTCAAACACATATATCTAATTTAGTCACATAAAAATTGGTTGCAATTGGATCACACACTAAGAGTTGTCTTAACCACTTAGTCTCATCACTAATCAACTCCCCAACAACTAATTCTAATTAATTGTTTTTATATTATGGCATTCATAAAAATGTACCAACTTCTTTTACATTTTTCGTCATATATTGTACCCTTTTTGTACAACAAAATATTCAATTTATTTAGTATTGTACTTATCGTACCTCTCATGTATTACCAAAGATTCTTTTAAAGATAATGTATGAAGAATCAATATCATTTTCAACAACAAGAACATTAGAAGTATTTTCACTTTTAAAAACTCAATAATACTTTATTTTATTTTTTCCAATTCTAGCATTGCATTCAATCAAATCACAATTGATTACCACAAATATATATATACAACATTATATTAGGACACAATCAAAACCTTAAATCCCTAAGTTCATAATACATCATTAACAAGTAAGCCCTACACTTTAAAAATATTTCATAATAGAAGAATAACCTTTTTCACAATTCATACTATTTTCAACTTTGTATATAACCTACAAATTTATACATTAAAATATATATCAAAACTGCATCTTAATATTTCTCAATAAATATACGTTCATATGTCTAAAAAATTTATTTATAAATATAATTTGTCACCTCTAATCTTTTGAAAAGATTTTAAACTCTGGATTATAATAAAGACCACATTCAAAATAATTCTCGTGACAATATTATTTTCTTGCACTTACAAACATTAGAAGAAATTTTCACAAATTGAATTCAATTAACAATTTTCAAAAGATAACGTTAGCAAGGAATTCAAACATAATTAATATACCAAAGGTACATAAAATATTAAACTGATGAATTTGAATATAAGAATTTACGGTATATCAAATTTATTTTATTATTCTAAAATTAAACTAAACAGACTAGAAGTCTAATACGCCAAAAATTATCTCAATCCATCAAGTATATATAACTATTAACATTGTCATGCATCTATCACTTAAAACATTAAGCATAAACAAAACCATGGTTACAAATTCATCAACTCCAAACATGGCATATTTGTCAATACCTTATCAAATTCAAGTAAAATCTTCATTAAACTTTTCCTCATAATTCCACAAGAATCAAACTAGCATAAATATTAAATTCATAGGCATACCACCTCAAATAATGTCAATATTTTAATATGTGAGTTTAATAAGAAGAACTTTTTCATTCTAAGAACTTGAGTAGTTCTAGAAATATATATAAATTTTTCTTCTTCTTCAATTTGGGTGTGGAACACATCAATTTTGTTGGGACAAAAATTGCCTACAACTCAACTTTATCACCCAATCTCACACATTAGTCATAAAATTCGCTTGAGAAATGACCACAACAATTTATATCATCTCGCTTAGTCAAATTTACTTTACTTGATGGGATTATCATTTCTCCGAATCTTCTACGATCTTAAGGGGTATGATTACTTAATTTCCACACACAAATCCATTAAAATATAAACATATAGTTTTGTTATATACCTTATTCATACGAATACAAAGATCCAATTATCTTCTACTTGTTTTACGAATGGAAATTCGATGTCTCTTCTTCAGTAGAAAAGACCCAAGAACCAGAATAACTTTACCTCCTCTTCACAAAAAGTGATTTCCCATGATACTCATAAATCAATGTGAGCAATGAAAATTTTAAATGTAATCAGATAGTTTTATCAAAATTTTGTAATTGATTTTCCGTAAAATAAAAGTTAAATATCCTTAAGATTATTGTAAATCTTACGGAAAATACCTTCATCACGAACACTTGTACTGAATTCACCAAACCTTATGCTTCACCACGAACTTTTGTAGGAACTTCTCATAGCTTGAGGCGTATCGAGAGACACTGTCCTTAAGGATATTTCACCTGGTATAGGTGTATCCCCAGGATTCAACAAGCTCTTCTAGCATAAAACTAGGAGCCAGAAACTAACAAAGATTTAATAAAAAAAAACCCAACACTAAAATATATCTTGACGTAGGAGGAAAACCTTATTTAAAAATATGTTCTTTTCATCACTTTTCATCTGTATCTGTTTTCTTAGGAAGAGAAGATATATATATACATATATACTCAAATCAATTCAACGTTCCAACATTACTACAAGAAAACAGTGAATTACATGGGAATTTCCTGGGATTAGTACGAAAATCCGTAGGAAACTTATTATCCTGCAAATTTTCATACTAATCCCCAGAAAAATCCCCATGTAATTCACACTTTTCTTGTAGTGATTAAATATGGTAAAATGTTAATCACCATTAATCCATTAAAGGTCTTGCATTATCATATATTAATGACAAAAAACGGTTAGGCCATTAAACAATATATTAACATACCTTTAAAGATATAATAAAACTAATGATAAAGTTTAATATAATAGTAACTAATAATTTATTTATAAAACATTTATTTTTGAGATATTATCTTATTTTTCCAACATATATGACATAAAAGGATCATGAACAACAATGACTCGTCTCGATTTTGAGGAGATATCACGTAAAAAGGAAGCAATGGGCTCGTGAAGATGCATCCCATAATGGCTGATGATGTAATGGGTATTTGCTCAAGGCATTAAAGTCAGGTGGAGGTGAGGCAAATTCAGGAAGTGGATTTTGGCTATGTCTAAAGGATTTTAAAGCGTTAGCTCGAAGCAAAGCTTGACGATTATGAGTAGCTGAGCCAACATAATAGACTGGAAGATCATATGATGAGGAGATTAAACAGGAAAGTTGAAGAAGTTGATTGAGATGGCCTTGAGCTAGAAATGGAACCATGACTATAACTACTTCATGGTTTGGTAAATTCTCATAGCTACACATGGAAGTAGAAAGATTGGAGTTTCGTGTTTCTATTGGATCCTCCATGTGTCCTGATTGAGTTTTTTCTCATGGAAGAAGCAGGGGGTTATATAGCAAATGTGTGAAGTTAAGAGGAGGAGTGAATAGCAAATCCATCTCTTTCACATGTCTTTTAGATTTGTAACTACTAATTATTATACTATTATTTTTGAATTATTGGATGTTGTTTATGCAGATTAAATAAAAGTATGTGTTGAGTCATGCATTTATCATAATATTTTCTTATTAATCCATATGTCCAACATGAGATTATTTTATGATAAATGATTTAATTTGTAGATCTTGTAAACTCTCAAATGACAATATATGATTTTGATGTACCATCTACATGAAAAGGTTGGATAGCATTAAACAGGCTAGTTGAAGAAGTTGATCGAGGTATGTCTTTTGACCATTAATATGCATAGATGAACTTGGAGTGCACGGCAGAAAAATAAGTCAAATATCATTTCTATTCCCAATTGAATAATTTTCAATAATCAACCTATGACGTACTAACATACGAAATTGCCCATAATGACAAGAATAAAAAACTATATATATATATATATATATATATTGTATGTATATATAAACCTTTCAATACAACTTCATCAAACACCAATCATCAAAGTTTTCATCAATTTACTTATACTTCAATTCTCAAAACTTGTTTTGTTTTTCTTAATTTCTCCATGGATAACATGAATAATGAAATGTTGAAAAAACAAGAAAATGAAGTAGCTATAATCATGGTTCCATTTCCAGCACAAAGCCATCTCAATCAACAACTTCAACTAGCCTGCATATTTTCCTCATCATATGATCTTCCTGTCCACTTTATTGGCTCAGCTACTCATAATCATCAAGCTCGTGTTCGAGCCAACGGGTTAAAACCATCAGACATAGCCAAAATCCACTTCCATGATATCCCAACACCTGATTTTGCCTCCCCTGCACCTGATCCTAATGCATTCACCAAATTCCCATCACAACTCTTACCATCTTATAATGCTTGCACCCTTCTTCGCGACC
>JAJOOD010071447.1:0-17292 GCA_029582525.1 Solanum tacnaense
GGACCTGGTGCTTTGTCCCTAGCACATGCCATAACACAATCCATTATTTCCTTTTCACTGAACTGTTCTTCTAGCATGATGTTATCCATCTCATTCACCATAGTACCAGATCTGGCACTGAATTGGGGTCTCCATCTTTCTGTTTCAGCATATATGTTCTGATAAAACTTAATGATTTCTTCTTTGATCACTGTTGGTTCCCCTGTGCATTCTCCGTTGACAGACAACTTGTCAATGTTATTGTACCTCTTGTGACAGTTTGCAGTTCTGTGGAAGAACTTAGTGTTTCTGTCCCCCTCTTTTAGCCACAAAGCCCTGGACCTTTGTCTCCAAGTGATTTCTTCCCTCTTTGCATTTTCTTCAAATTCAACTGTGATAACAGCTCTCAAATAAATCTCATCATCTGTCAATTGCCTTTGGTCTTGAATCCCATCTAATTCAGCCAATTGATTTAAAATGCTTTGTTTTTGCAGTCCCAAATTTCCTTGTCTTGTTTTACTCCACTCTTTGAGTTTATCTTTCAAGTATCTTAGTTTACTTGCTAAGATGAAGTCTGGCCTTCCCCTAACATTGAATGAGTCCCACCAATTCTTCACCATCTCTTTGAAGTTTTCAGTTTGTAACCACCAGTTCTCAGTTCCCGCATTCTAAAATCAATGGACAATGATCAGAAATAACCCTATGCATAGTTGATTGTTTGATGTTTCTGAAGGAAGTCTCCCATTCTTCTGATATCAAAAACCTATCAAGTCTTGCTGCAGAGTCATGTCTTTCCCCTCTCTTCCACGTGAGGTTGTCTCCTACTAGCTGAGGATCTGCTAGCTCCGTATCTTCAATAAAATCTGAGAAGTCTAACATAGCCTTATTGAATCTGGTACAATTTCTTTTTTCTGAAGGAAATCTGACTATGTTGAAATCACCCCCCACCACCCAGGGACCTGAGAAAAGCCCTCTCACCAATGCTAGTTCCCACCAGACCTCTTCTCTCTCTTCTCTGTCGTTTGGCACATATACTCCAGACATGTGCCAGCTGAAATCCATTGTTTTTCCCATGAATTTGCAAGTGATGCAATAGGCCCCTACCTCGCATATTTCCCCCTCCCAAACTCTACCATCCCAAAGAATGAGAATGCCCCCTCTTGTACCACTAGCTTCTAATTGGGCATATTTCACTCATCTGTTAGCCCATAGTTCTCTTACAATATTCCTTATATCCCCCTGCAACTTAGTCTCTCGAAAGCAGTATACATCTGCCTTCCAAGTGTGCAACAGACTCTTGATCAACTGCCTCTTTCTCGCGTCATTGAGCCCCCTCACATTCCATGAGACAATAATTATCTTCATGAGAACGATCAATATTGCATCCTCCCCTACTTCTTGATCCATAACTAAAGAACTTGGTACCAGATTCCAAATTTTTAGTTCCTTAGCTCCTTTCAATTTAGGTGTCTCTGGAATCGAAGTTTTTGTAGCTTCAACAAGGTTGTTCCTCTTACCATCTATTTTCATAAACAACTCCTCCGCTAATTTCTCATACCCATGAAAATTAACCCCAAAATCTTTTCCCAGTGCTAAAATATTCTGCCGAACCCAAAATTGTACTGATGGGCCTGGGGGTGGTTCAATTGTCTCTGGTAATTCTGTGGAATTAAGGGGGATGGCTTCCTCAATATTCAGAGCTCCCACTTCTCTATTTTCTAGCTCTACATGCTCCTCTGTATCAAATATACTTTCCTCCTGGATGATTGACATGGCATCGTCATCTGTTGATGTTGTATCCTGGTGTTCCTGATCTACATGAACCCAAATAGTTGTATCCATTTCTTTATCAAGAGTTACTGTTTGGGTTTGCGCGTGAAGTGGTACAACATCTTCCACTACCCAGTATCCCTCCTCCGGAATTTTGTTTAGACTCTCCACTGGAGCTTCATCTTCTTCCACCACCAGACTGTTCTCCCCCCTATTATTAAGTAGTACCTCTGCTCCCATGTCTTTGTCTGTGTTTTCTGCAATCTCCAGAGTGTCACAAAATCCGATCGCTTCTGCATATTTTAGTATCTTTGAAATTTTCTGATGGTCTGTATGAATCTCTATCCGTAGGGGATGATTGTTGAAGTCCAGGACTTCCATTTTCTTTTTTAAATCTATATTTTTCTAGTCTGTCAAAAAATTATTTTCTTGTTTGTATGCCCTCTTTCTAAATGCTGTTTGTTTTAGGAGCGGGAGGAAAGGATTCAAAGACTTAAAAGACAACATCCAGATGATAGACCTGCATATCCATCTCAACCACGAATGCGGGATGAGATCTTTCAGACGAAGAGACAGAAGCCAAGCAGCAGACTTCCGCCAGGTTTTTATTTTGTGCACACACACACACACACTCCTTCTCTATTGTGTGTCACTTATCTCCTTTGCTGTGTGTGTGTGTGTATGATTTGTTGAGGTAGCAATAGGTTCCTGCTTCCCTCCGTGTAGTCCGTCTTTCTTTTTGTTCTTGTCATGTTAGTGTAACTCTAGGTTGCACATAACTTTACTGTGCCTTCTTTGACTATTATCTTAACACAGGTTCATATTTCTCTCCTTTCCTCCCCTTCCTTGCTGCTCATGGTTCGATTACATCATTTATCTTTTGGATTGCCTATGCAGGTTGGTTGGATTGTCCTGCATTTGGACAGGAGATAGGTTGTATTATCCCTTCAAAGGTTCCATTGGATGAAACTTTCAACGATTGTGTTCTTCCTGGCAAAAGATACTCGTTTAGGCAAGTCCTCCACCAACAGAGAGTTTTAGGAAGAAAAGTGAGTGTGTTAACCTAAATTTGGGTCCTTATTCATTCACTTGACGTGGATTTTATTTTCAAAATATTTGATTTCTTACAGCAATGATGATCTGTTCCCTCTGTATATACCTTTACAGCACTTTCTTGTAACTGGATTTTCAATGAAGGACCTTCAACGATAAAAAAAGTTTGATTCCTAGATGTTATCACGAGTTTGAAGCTTTTCTTGTTTCGTTGTTGGTGGTGCTTTTTGTTGTATATATCCTCTAGATTCTAATTTTGACTTAAATAACAAGTTGAATCAGTTAATAAGCTACTGCATATGAATTATGGTCTTGGAGATGTTTTATATCACTATCTTGGATATGTTTTATGTCAAAGCTGAGGCTTATATCCTATTTTGTTTTGCCACTTAGTATGATAGAATCATTACATGCCATGTTAATTTTGTCCTATTAATTCATTTGGGTTACTTTCACAATCATTAGATGCCTTGTTTATTCTGACCTCTTTATTCTTTTGAGTTACCTTGACAACACAGGATCTTCTAAACTACAACTGACTCATTGCATGTTAATTTCAGCTTGGTATGGTGATTGATCTCACCAATACAAGTCGATACTATTCATTGTCAGATTGGAGGAAAGAAGGCATTAAGCATGTAAAGGTTGGTGCATGGTAATAAAGTCATGGAGGAGAATAGGTGGCAGGGGCGTAATTTTTCTCTTTGAGTTATGGTGGTTGTCCTGATTTTACTGTTTCATGTGTATCAGATTCAATGCAGAGGCCGTGGTTCTGCACCTGACAATGAGTCTGTAAATTCATTTGTCTATGAGGTAATTTTATATATGTTGGTTGCAGTTTTAGTTGAATTCTGTACCTGAGAATGAGCTTGCAATTACTTACAGTGTTAAAGTACTACAAGTTTGTTTGTACCTTTATCCATACATGGTTAGATCTTCGCTGTTACTGATTTATTATCATATATGTTACACTTGATGCAATTATTAATGTTGTTTGCCCATAAAGTGGAAAACGAAGTTGATCTCTAGTTAGTTTGTAAGCTTCTACGAATAAAAAAGAGAAAGCTATTTTGAGAATCGCAGGGTAGATGTTATGTAAATATTTATAATATATTATGAATGTACTCTCTTCTTATCAAAAGAAAGAATGTAATCTATTCCTTCAAGGGGAACTTTGGTGTAACAGTAAAAGCTGTCATCGTGTTATTGGATTGCCATATGTTCAAGCTGTGAAAATAGCTTTTGCAGGAATGCAATATAATGTTGTGTACAATAGACCAGTAGATCAAATATGGTCTCCTCTTTAGATTTTGTTAGGTTTTTGTTATCTTTTTAGCTGATATCTCCTCTTTTGTAACTATGCATCTTGTTGATGCCTTTGTGATTTATAAAACACTTCATCAAAAAAATATGGTTCCCTCTCTAGACCCTGAAAAGTGGAAACTTGATACACATTGTTGGATCCTGCATTTCCTTTTTGGATTGTCCCAATTCACATAAGATGTCAGGGGGAGCCTTGACACAGCGGTAAAAGTTGTGGTTCATCCTTCCCTGGACCCCATACATTATAACACCTTGGTGCACTAGGACTATCCTATTTAATTAATAGGGATAGGAACATCGTTGCATCCTGCATCTCCTTCTTGGGTCGTCCCAATTCCTCGGATAGCATTCTTTGCTCTTGTATGGTATCCAGGGAGCTAATCTGGTAGAGCCTATCAACTTCCTTAGCCTTTAGATTCCTCCCATTAGCAGTATTCCATTCCTTCAATTTATGTTTCAGGAATGTTAGTTTACAAGACAAAATATAATCAGGTTTGCCTTGTGCTTCACACGAATTCCACCGTTCCTTCACCCTCTCCTTAAATCCAGGAACCTCCATCCACGAATTTAAAGTAAGACTTTGGAAAGTCCCACTCCCCACATTTAAAAAAAAATAGGACTGATCAGAGATGATCCTTGGAAGCACTGATTGTTTGATCTTGTTGAATTTTTCATCCCATTCCGCAGAGTACAAGAATCTATCAATCTGAGAGTAACCTTCATGATTGTCTCCTCTGAATCAAGTGTATTTTCCTCCCAGAAGTGGAGGGTCAATAAGTTTCAGCCCCTCGATGGTATCTGAGAATTCTTTCATGGCTCTCGAGATGTTTATACAGTTCTTTCTTTCTGAGGGAAATCTGGTAGTATTAAAATCCCCACACACTACCCAGGTTCTTCACATACCCATTTGGTACCCCCTAATTTCAACCATAACTGCTCCCTTTCCCTTCGACAATTTGGGGCATAAACCCCAGTCAGCAGACAACTGTAATTTTCAGTTGTAGAGCTTAATTTACAAGAAACAAAATGTACACCTTAGTGTATTGATTCTCCTGTCCACATGATAAAATCCTTCCACTTCTTCCATTGGCCTCCAATCCCACATAATCAGCCCACCTGTTATTTAATAGATGTTTCACAACTTCCCCATTTTCGCCTTCCATTTTTGTTTCTTGAAAACAGTAAAAATCAGCCCCCCGCCCCCCCAATCTTGAATTAGAGATTTGATCACCCTCCTCTAGTTGATGTCATTCAATGCCCTCACATTCCACGAGATGATATGGACTTTCATTGAGACCCACTGCATATTCCCTTTCCCCTAATTCTTGGTTCTCAATCCTTAAATTTTACCCCAAATGGAAGAAGATTCTTCACTTCATTCTAGCCATTTTGATTTAGGAGAAGAAATTTCAGTATTGTTTAGTCTCTCCCGTCTTCTTTTATCTAGCTTCATGAGAAGAGACCATACTTCCCATTCGTACCCCTTAATATCCCCCTTGAATTGTGGGGGGAGTCTACAAGATCATTGCTAGATTGTTGGTTGAAAGGCTAAAAAAGGTGGTGTCGAAATTGATCAACAAACATCAAATGGCTTTTGTAAAGGGGAGGCAAATCATGGATGCAACACTCATTGCTAGTGAATGCATTGACTCAAGAATGAAAGGAGGAGCCCCTGGTCTAATGTGCAAATTGGATATTCAGAAAGCCTATGACCACGTGAATTGGTCTTTCCTTCTGAATACTCTCAGACAAATGGGGTGGATTGAGGTTTGTATAAAAACAGTCAAGTTTTCTGTCCTTGTGAATGGGGAACCCGTGGGCTTTTTCGAATCAGAAAAAGGGCTGAGACAGGGTGATCCTCTTTCCCCTTTCTTATTCATTTTGGCAATGGAAGGCTTTGATAGTATGATGAGGATTGCAACACAAAACAAATGGATTAGAGGCTTTCAGGTCGGAGATAGAGTGGGGGAAGAAAAAGAAGTGTGTCATCTGCTCTATGCGGATGATACTTTCATCTTTTGTGAACCTACAGCAGAACATATTAGCTACATCAGAGTGATTTTGGTTTTGTTTGAAGCAGTTTCAGGGTTGAAAGTAAACTGGGGAAAAAGTAGTCTCTTTCCGGTAAATGAGGTCCCTCAGATCCAGCAACTAGCAAATATATTGGGATGCAAAGTGGAGCATTTGCCTACCATATACCTGGGCATGCCCCTGGGTAGCAAACACAAAACAATGGAGATATGGAATGGTATTCTGGTGAAAACGGAGAAGAAACTTGCTAGATGGAAGGCGCAATACCTATCCCTAAGGGGTAGATTGATCCTCATAAACTCTGTTCTGGACTCGTTACCAACCTATGTGATGTCCTTGTTTCCAATCCCATCAAAGGTGGTGAAAAAACTAGACAATCTTAGAAGAACTTCCTATGGAAAAGCAATAAGGAGGGAAAGGGTTATAACTTAGTCAACTGGAAGAATGTTCTTCTTAGCAAAGAAAGAGGGGGTTTAGGGATCAGAAATTTGAGGCTGCAAAATGAAAGCCTTTTGATGAAATGGCTATGGAGATACACTGAGGAAGATGCAGCTCTCTGGAAGGAGGTTATAGTAGCAAAATATGGAGAACTAAATCCCTGGTGTACAAAAATCACCTCTGAACCATATGGGGTGGGGGTATGGAGGACAATCAGGAACCTATGGCCACAAATGGAAGGAAATGTGTATATTAAGGTGGGTAATGGAAACAAAACTAAATTTTGGAAAGATGGTTGGATAGACCAAACCTCTCTTAGAGAACTTTTTCCAGATTTGTTTCTAATCTGTGAGAAACCTGATGCTAGAGTGAGTGATTGTTGGACAGAACATGGATGGGACATATCTTTAAGAAGACTACTTAATGACTGGGAGGTGGAGAGGGTGGCAGCGCTACTGGAAAAACTAGCTGGAATGATTATAACTACAACAGCAACAGACAAGATCCTGTGGAAACATAGCAAGGATGGAGTCTTCTCAGTCAACAATGCCTACAAAAGAGGACTAATGGGGACGACAGGGGCCCCAAAATATAATTGGAACTACTTTTGGAAGAGTGACATTCCTACATAAGTAAAGTGTTTCACCTGGTTAGTGATAAAGAGAGCATGTTTAATAGAAGAAGTTCTACAAAAGAAAGGCAGACAACTGGTTCCTAGGTATTTTTTGTGCAACTTGACGGGAAACAAATAACCATCTCTTCCTGCATTGTAAGTTTACTGCTCATATTTGGAACTTGTTTCTCAACATCACAAGCATGAACTGGACAATGCCAGAACATACATCAGATCTGTTGAGCTGCTGGATTAGGAGGGGAGGCAGTAAGAGTCAAAAGAGATGGTGGAAGCTAATACCATCATGTGTATGGTGGTCAGTCTGGAAAGACAGAAATGGAAGGTATTTTGAAGATAGATCCAATTCCATCCACAAAGTTAAATGGAATTGTATAGTATCTCTACTTTTTTGGTGTAAACAGCTTTGTATAGATGATATAGACCAGATTATAGATTTGATAGGAAATCTGTAATTATCCCTTTTTAGAGGTAACCAGCATACCCTTAATGCTGAAGAATTCAACCTTACCAGTTTCAAAAAAAAATATCCACCTTGAATTGTTTACTGAGTCTCATAACATTACGTTGCACCCATAATGATGCATCCACCACCGCTATCTGCATTTGAGTATCCAGTGGTTGAACATCTTCAACTGGCCACTGCTCAATTTCGACCAATTGAGTGTTTTTATTCCCAATTATTTCTGAATTCATATCTGCTGTCCCTTGTTCTGTCTCAATGATATCACCCTCTCTTATGGATTGGATTAGATGTGGAAAACTTGTATGATGCTCTATATTCCTTCGATCTCTCCTCTGCATGTAGGACTGGAGTTTGGTTTGTGGTACAATGTTTGTTGGCATCTATTCAGTAGTAATAGTGTCGTAGGAAGATACATATCTGGGCTCTTCCACCAAACGTGAGGAAATAAAACATTTGGGCCCAAAATCTTTATCACTCCAAATGGGCTTCTGGTCAAAAGTCCATCTCTGCAGAAAAAACCCTATCACCTGCAGATGGCCCACTTTCCTTTCTATTTAGTAAATCAAGGACCAAACCCTCCTCACGTGTCTGTGAACCGGTCTCCCAATAATTTCTCAAATCTCTGCAAATTCTTCCACTCTTCTCCAACATCCACCCTCGTCGGAATTTAACTCCAAATGGGTATTATGTATATCAGTCCCTTGTCTTCTATGATCACTTCTGATGGCACCCTCTGCCCTCCACTTATCTTTAGTCTTGCCCATTTGAGATGGTTTTTCAAAGAGGTTTCTTCCTTAGTTTCTAACCAACCACCACATTGGTCACCAATAGCCTTGAAGGTTTTCTCAGACCATAGATGTAAAGGCAACTCCATAGCTATTATTCCCTGTCTTTGTTTCTATTGCATTCTATCGATGTCCACTTTGTCTCTTGGATATCAGTGCAACAACCAACGACGGGTGACCACCGTTCAAGTTGGATTTTCTCCTTCTTCCATGTCCATTCTCCTTGTAAAACCTGCTCCGCCATGTATTTAGTTGGAAACTCAAAGAGAAATTGTCTGGCTGCCATTTCATATATGTTCACCCGAAAGTGTTCTTCCAAGTTGAGAGTGCCCAACGTCTATTATCTGGTAGAGTTGGGGTCTCCTTCACTCCTCTTCTAAAGTAGCCGACCACACACCTTGCTAATATCCCGTCTTCACTTGAACTTGCACCCCTCTCCACGACCTTTCAAGTTCATAATCCATTTTAAGGTTTTTCTTTTTCCAATGCAAAAAGTTGTGGGGGATACTGTATTTGCAATGGAAACTGTAGTTTCTGAGAATTTGTCTCAGATTAAAAAGTACTGTACTTCCTCAGAGTATTCGAAAGGTGTTCTGTTAACTTCTAGTTAGGTTTTCTTAGCATTAGGACTCATCATTGAAATATAGCTTTTGCAGGAATGCAATATAATGTTGTGTACAATAGACCAGTAGATCAAATATGGTCTCCTTTATCTCAAAAAAATATGGTCTCCTCTTTAGATTTTGTTAGGTTTTTGTTATCTTTTTAGCTGATATCTCTTTTGTAACTATGCTTCTTGTTGATGCCTTTGTGATTTATAAAACACTTCATCAAAAAAAATATGGTTCATGTTGTCATATGAGTTTTATTTTGTTCAAGGCTTTAAGCAAATAAAGGCAAACTTATCACACTGAAAACTATTGAAAGGAACTTGACACTAATATTTATGGCTTCTATCAGGTTTCACAATTTCTTTCCCGTCAAAAACATGCAAAGAAGTATATTCTTGTTCATTGCACACATGGGCATAATCGCACTGGGTTTATGATTATTCATTATCTTATGCGTACGCTGCCAATATCTGTCAGTCAGGTTAGTAATTTTGCGATGCTACATCCTTCTTGCCTCAAATTTAAGCACATATCTCTGCGTATGAATAATCAGAGTACTATTATGCAGGCAATTAAAATTTTTTCTGATGCTCGTCCTCCTGGGATCTATAAGCCAGACTATATCGATGCCCTATATGCCTTCTATCATGAGAAAAAACCTGAAATGGTTGTTTGTCCTCCAACACCTGAGTGGAAAAGATCTTCTGAGCTTGATTTGAATGGTGATGCTATGCCTGATGACGATGACGATGGAGGTCCTACAGCTCCTTTGACTGTATGTGTTTCTCCAACATAACTTTGCTCTTTGATATTGTTGGCACTTTATTCGTGGTTGAAGTGTTTGTTTTTTCCTTCTCTGATGCAAGTGTATGCCTTCAGTTTCCACTAGTGCGGTGTTGAATTTGATTGAATGTGAACACTAAAGTGGTAACATTCTAGTGGCTCTCGGCATTAGAATGAGAAACCTATCACTTCCTGATAGATACTTCTATGGTGAGAAATTAGTGAACTAACATCCAAAATGCTGAGGAATCCATTGGGACTTAGAGAGAAAAATGCTCCCAGGCACTCTTCCCAAGACCAAAACCTTAGAGACCCTTTCTGGGTATCTAGGATCCTCATTCTGGTGGCCTATTGCCATCAGATCTCAACCCTTTCAACTTCTTTTCATTTCCTTTCTCTCAGACTTTTCTTTCCATGGATATAAGTCATATTTCAGACAAGGGGGTAAGTCTTATGATCTCACAAAGACTAGGTAGGCGTTTGGCCATGCGATACCATATCACGATATGGTATCGTGAGATGGAATCAGCGTTTGGACATGCGATTTTACGCTGATTCCATCTCATGATTCCATGTTCTCCAACAACCATGATATGGAATTACATGGTAATTTCATATCATGATTTGAGATATTTTAATACAAAAATTGAACTACGAGTTTATATTTTGTTAAAACAATCTACATTTATATCTACTAACTATTTATTTCATATGTAAATAAAATTTATAATCACATCATTACTTTTTAAAATTTATTATTCTCACCAACATATGGTCACTTTAACTCACACCAACCGATTGTTAAAGTGATGAAATATTTATGGTCTATGAGCATGAAAATATAGTTGCGGATGATATTGAACCAACAAAAGGCTCAAAGTAACAATGTTGGTTCGTCTTCTCGGTCACATGATCGAGAAATGCAAGTTCAACGTGAGGAAATTGTCCGTATTATGTGGGAGGATTATATTAAAGACTAATACACTACAATTTATGTTCAATTTTTAAAAAAAAATTAAAGTTAGATGAAACAATTACTTAAGTGGAGAATAAATAGCTTTGTAATAATTTATTATGTGATTTTATAAATTTTTGTTTATTTAATAAGATTGAATAAACAATTGGGGCTATTTAATAGTTTTACAACTTATGAGATTTTTATGTTTATGAGAAAATATACAACACAAATTCCATATCGCATGTCCTAACAAAACTTCAATTTCATCTCATGATTCCATATCGCATGCCCAAACGGGCCCTAGGTCTAATTCAGGAATTTGGTTTGAGTGGGTGGAAAATTCCAGGTACACAATCAGACGTATGGTTTTTAGCAGAGGAGCTTTACTTTGGCTATGCAAAAGGCTAAAGGAAGCCACATATAACAGAGGTTAAAGTTTCATTTCATGGAGATGTCAAGTTCTTTCAACATACATTTATTGTTCTCAAAAGTTCAATAAGTACGGTAGGTTCTTATCAATTATTTCTGTGAAGGGACAAAGTAGGTATGTGATCATTATCCCAGAAAACACTTTCAATGAGGGGTGGGGGAGTTTAGCATTAAAAGTGGAGAATTTCTCTCAAGAAACTCAAGTACGCATGGTACATTTATTACATCAAGAGGAGACAAAGTCCAAAACAATCATTGGAAAGGGGAACTACGAAGAAGCCTTGTACAATAGTAAATGGAATAACGCAGAACTGGTTGTTGTAAAAGGAAGCTTCTTTTCTGAAGACGTCGTCAAACATCCATGATAATGATCTTCTTGGAAGGTTCCATGTGGGAAGGTTCTGTGGAGGAGAAGATGCACCTATACGTAGTGATGTTCGAAAATGGGCACAACATACATGGAAGGGTGATTTCACGTATCAGGACACTACTTCCAGTTCAAGTGTCAACGATCGTGAGTAGTAATATAACCCAACCGAATGGGTTGGGGTCGAGTCCCAATGGAGCGGTTAACATTTGAGAATTAAATAGAAAAGTAAAACTAAGTTCTAATCAATCATAGCTATAAACATTAACGAATAAAAACATACTAAATCTAAAGGGTGACATGAATGCCAATTATCAATGGGGGGGGTTTATATTCAACTAAAGGATAAAATCAACAAAAATATAAAGGTACGAGATAGGGAGACGGGATTCTTGGGATGTGATAGGAATATGGGATAAAATATACTATGGGTAAATGCTATTGATAGTGAATCGCTGAATATTTGTAACTAGGCTAGAATTTAGTGGGTAAATTTTCTCTCGAACACCGAGTTGCAGCACTATAGCACAACCTCCTCCTTAGCCCATTCACCCTCTCGAGCTGAATATGTGGGAGAAAGTCTAGGATTCACTCTCTCGAGCTGAACCCACAACGACCCAATAACCACCGGCTATCGATTTAGTAGTCTTAGTTTTAAAACCTCTCTCTCAAGCAAGCCAAAAACACTAAGATGAAATCGTATTTGCAACTACAATCCCATTAAGTTCAAACACAACTACTAAACGAAATCACATTTAGACAGCAAATAGACTAACAATAAGCAATACCCAACAGTAAATTTAACCCATATTCACAAAATCACACCCCAAGAATTGGGGTTTTAGCTAGACATGAAAAAGAGATAAATCGATACCAACAAGTGTTTCCATCAAGTGGGTACGATAGAAAATGTCTTTACACACGCCTAAGATGAAGATTCTTTGATGCCAACTTCCAATTTCTTGGAGTTGAAAACCTTCAAAACCTTCAAGCTCAAGAACAATGTCTCCCAAAAACTCTAAGAACTCAAAAATATCTAAAAACTGAGTAATAAGTCGATTCTTCGAATTCTGGATACTGAGCTACAAAATTAAATAGGCATTTATAGTTTTTGAAAATTTGTGCTGCGAAGGATCACTCGGTGCAGTTAGTCGGGATCGCCGATACACTCGGTGATCCGCCCTTTGGTTTGGTTCATTGCTTTTCAGCTTTTGCCTTCAGCATCTTCGCGTTTTGATTCATTGGGTGATAGGGAACTGCTTCGCGGAACTGCTCGGCGATGCCCCGACTGCTCCCTTTCCTCGCAGACTTGATCTTTTCCTTCAGGGCTCAGCACAATGGAATATTAGGCGAGATTTGAGGCCTTTCGGCGACTCGCCTAATGGATTAGGCGATCTTCAGGCCGTCTTTTCTTCCTTCTTTCAGCCGCCTTGTTCCTTTTTGCTCAATAGCGTCCATGCTTTGTCTCTCAAGTCAAATACCTGAAACGTAAGGATTTACATATCCAAATTGTGGACTCATCAAAGGGTGCCCAAAATGTTCAGGTATATGATATGAATGGCTTCAATATTTGAATTACAGTCGAGAAGGGCGGCAAAGCATGTCCTAATGGGTGAATGGAGGAGACAAAAGGCAAGTCTAAAGCTTGATTGGTGGAATCCAACAAGGGGGACTTTTCTGGAATAAACAAAGTTTGACTGGTACTGGATACGGGTGCTAGGGCTCCCACTGCAGTTATGGAACAAAGAGGTGATGAGGAAGATAGGTGATGACTGTGGGGGTGGATAGAAAATAAGGAGATAGAACTAAAAAAACATTTGAGATGGGCTTAGAATCAAGGTTCGAGGCCCTAGGGAGAAAATACTGACGACGAAAGAAATCGCCGATGGTGATCTAATTTTCTCTTTGCCAGTTTGGTGCGAGTCTCCAGCCACCTACATGCTCTTGGAGCAAGGAGAAGCGAATATCCAAGGTGATAGCTTCGAGGGAGATGCTGCTGCTGCAGACAACTATGAATCTGCATAAATTAGGGGTGACCTTCATCTAAAAGGAATGGAAAAGAAGAGAGTAATATTAACAGAGTTCGATGCTAACAAGAAAAAGGCAATAGATAAGGACAAAGGGGACAAGGCAAGTGGGGCCACAAACAATTTAAATGATATAGTGGAGTCTCAGTGTTTATCCACCTCATCAGGAAGAGAAAGTGGAGAGCCTTTTGAAAGAATAGTTCACATGGGAGAAGTTAGTGGGGCCCTAGATGAGGGTTTCAATTTGGAAGATTTATTTTTAAATGGGCCTTCTCATTTAGATTCACAGTTGGGTCACTCAATTAAAAAGTCCATCCCTATTATGGGCTCTTTAATTAATAAGGCCACTCCTTTCACAGAACCTTTTGCACAATATGCTCACCTAGAGTTGGAAAACATAACAGAAGCTTTGCTCACTCTACTATTGGAGAGGATGTAGAATTTTGCTTGCGTATGACAGAAACTTCAAGAACTTCTCAAGAGCTTTCAGAATTGAATTCGCTGGCGGAAGACACGCCTCAGGGGTACTTTGCTTCTTCTGAAATGATGGAAGTGCATAAAGAGGTAGGTTAAGTGATTTAAACTCGAATCATGAGTCAACAGATGAAAAATTGGTGGTTTTTGAAGAACCAATTCCCCTTTACATTGATGACAATATAACAAAGAAGTGCATGGAATCAAAAGTCACGATAAGGGTCCATCTCTATGTTATTAAACTAAGTCAAATGTTTGGAGTTTTCATTAAGGGCTATGAGAATCAGTTCTATTCTCTCCTAATAAAACTGGAACAGAACAGATTGAATGAAATCTGTAAAGTAAAGGGAAGTTCCTCCATCAACAACAATATGCCAAAAGAATTGAAAAATCTAATATTTGACATGAATTTCAAAGAGGGAGAACCTAGGAAAAGAGGGAGAGATCTAACCATGGTGAAAAAATGATGGTAAAAGTAATGACTTGGAATGTGAGGGGATTAAATGATAACAATAAAAGGAGATTAGTTAGAAATGTAATCAACCACTGTGGGGGTAGATGTATATATTTTGGTGGAAACTAAATTAGATGGTAATGTTAGTAGGTTGCTAAAGAGTATTTGGAGCAATAGATGGGTTGGAGAAATACACTTACAGGCAGAGGGTAGCAGTGGAGGGATTCTCATTATGTGGGATAAGAGGATATGTGAAGGGGAGTTGGTGGAGAATGGAAATCAGTGTATCACTTGTAAGTTGTCTGGAAAAAACCAGAATCTTACCTGGTTCCTGACAATTGTGTATGCCTAATGCATTAGATTGGATAGGAGAGAATTATGGTGCGAACTGGGAGCCATGAGAAGTTTATGTGAAGGGCCATGGGTAGTGTGCGGAGACTTAAATGTTTTTAGATATCCATTGGAAAGAATAAGCTGTTACAAAATAAATGGGGCTATGGCAGAATTTTCTGAATGCATAGAGGAACTGGAGTTGATAGACCCTCCTTTATTTGGAGGGTCTTACACATGGAGAAGAGGGGAAAACCACAACTCGGCATCTAGGATCAACAAATTTCTTTTTTCCTCTCAATGGGAGGAACAATTTGTTAACATCAAACAAGAGATCATTCCTTAATTGGTCTCAGATCATCATCAAGATTTGTTGACTTGTGGTCATATTAAATTACAAGAAATCTTATTTTAAGTTTGAAAATTGGTGGATGGGGGTTGAGGGGTTCAAGGAGAAAGTGAAAATATGGTGGATCTCTTTCAAAGTCGGTGGCAGACCTGGCTACAATCTAGCTGAAAAGTTGAAACTGCTCAAAGGAAAATTGAAACAGTGGAGCAGAACTAACAAAGGCAACTGGAAAACAACAAAAGGAGGAGCTCCTAAACCAAATTGCCAATTTAGAGACTATCCAAGAATAAAGAAGTCTTATCGATGATGAATTGCTACAGAAAACTAATTTAGCTTTGGACTTTGAAGAGGTGGCTAAAAGAGAGGAGATAGGTTGGAGACAAAGATCAAGAATACAATGGCTGAACTTTCTAAAAAAAAAAAAACAATGGCTGAAGCATGGGGATAAAAATACGAAATATTTCCATAGAACTGCCACAACGCATAAGAGATACAACTCCATTGACATCTTGATAGTTGGTGGCAACAATATCAGTGATCCAATAGAAATCAAGGAGGCTATCCAAAGGTTTTACCAAAATCTATACAAGGAATCAGAAGAATGGAGACCTGATTTGCAGCTTATCCCACATGTATAACTGAAGAAGAACAAGAGTGGTTACAAAGAGAATTTGAAGAGAAAGAGATACTAGACAGTCTCAAGTTATGTGCAATGGAAAAGGGCACCAGGGCTTGATGGCTTCCCATGTCCTTTTACCTTGCATTCTGGGATGTGCTTAAAGAGGATATTAAGAATGATATTCAGGATTTTCATGCTAATACAAGGTCTGAGAAAAGCTTCAATGCAACCTACGTGGCCCTCATCCCTAAGAAAGCAGGGGTTTTGGAACTGAAGGACTTCAGACCAATAAGCTTGATCACTGGAATTTACAAGGTGATAACAAAGTTATTGGCTAAAAGATTATAAAGGGTGATAGATAGGTTGGTCAACAAGAACCAAATGGCTTTCATAAAAAGGAGATAGATTATGGATGCTGCACTCATTGCTAATGAGAGTGTAGATTCTAGAATGAAAGGAGATGAGCCTGGAATCATGTGCTAATTAGATATTGAAAAGCCTTCATAGCTGCAAATCATCAAAATATCATTATAATAGAACATAATAAGACATTGAAGACACTAATTGTTGTACTAAATAGGCCTCAAATGAGTGTAAATCTACCACTTGTCACTTTCAAAAAGGAGCTGCTACAAGGCAAAACAAGGAAATATGCCATCTACTTTATGCTGATGATACTATTATTTTTTGTAAACCTACCGAGGAATATAGAAATTACATCAGATTGCTACTATTGTTTTTTGAAACCACTTCAGGTTTGAAGATAAATTGGGTGAGGAGCAGTTTCTTCCTATGTTGCTCGGACTCTTCAAAAATGTCGAGGGATGCGTGTCGGATTCGCCAAAAGTAGGGTATTTTTGGAGAATCCGACACGGGTGCGGCATCGAAAGTGAAGAGTCCGCCCAACTTAGGTTTCTTCCCAATCAAGGAGGTACTCAACATCCAGAGTATGACAGACATACTTGGTTGTAATGTGGATCATTTACCTGTTGTTTACTTGGGCATGCCACTTGGTTACAAACATAAAGAGGCAAGGATATGGGATGGCATAATAGAGAAGGCAGAAAAGAGATTAACAAGGTGGAAGTCTCAATATATATCATTTGGTGGAAGACTCACTCTTATAATCTTAGTTTTAGACTCTCTTCCTACTTATGTAATGTCTCTATTCCCTATAAAGCCGAAAGGTTCCGAAGAAACTGGACAAACTCAGAAGAGATTTTCCTTGGCATGAATGTAAGTAGGACAAAGGATATAATTTGGTGAAATGGGAAGTAACAATGAAAAATAGGTACCTCGGAGGATGGAGACAAAATGATAGCCTCTTGATGGCTTTGGAGATACAGTGAAGAAGACCAGGTTCTATGGAAGGAGATCATCAAAGTGAAATATGGTGAGAACAACCCATGGTGTAG
>JAJOOD010071448.1:0-45091 GCA_029582525.1 Solanum tacnaense
ATAAAAAATGGTTAATATTTGAAATTCTGCGTGTGCCACATAAATTAGGACAAACAGAGTAATAAATATTTTTTTCAAAATTATGTTAAAAAAAAGTATTACAAATCAGAATAGCTAAAAATTTAAAATATTTTTAAAATCATATAAAAATTTCAATAACTTCTCAAATTCCATAATATGACATAAATTAAAATTAAAAAAATATATATATTGGGCCCCGTGCTGGCACGGGGTCCTATATCTAGTATAGTGATATGTGGGAAAAGGGTTTAAAATATTGTGTCTTAATGAGTTTAAGAGTCTAATTGACAAAGTGTTGAGTAGGAGAGTTTAGAATACAAATACATATAAGTATAAGGGTCTATCCGACCATTTCGCCTTTTTTAAAATATAAATTTAGAGAATAAAGTTAATGATATAACATTAATAAGTACCAAAAATTGTGGGGAAGATTGATATTTCATATTAGAATTAGAGAGTGTTTTTCAAAATTATATAATTTTAACTATGATTAAAATATTTGTTAAATGAATCTAATTTAGACCTTTGAAAATAATATTTAACTAGTGTGGCTAATCTAAATAATTAGACATGAAGCTAATCAAAAATAGTAGCCGCCCTGGCTAGCTTTCTGCCCATATTCGAAACAATGAAGACACCTTATTTTCTGGATTACCATATTCTTCAAGCTTTCAAGATTTAATGATCGCGAATGCAATGTTCAATTTTGCATTATAGGTGCAGGTAATGGTGACAAATAGGTGGATTGGGTTAAATTTGGATAGATTAAAAATGGGTTAATATAAAACGGATAATAATTAATCCACTCTTATATTATATTGATAAAAATAGGTTGGGTAAATTACAAACTAATTCATATTTTACCCATGAATATATATATTTCTTTGCAATGAATATGGGTTCAAATTCATATTTTATGCTTCTAAAAAAATTACTCACCCAACATATTTAAGTATGGAAGAATTGGACGGATTATCAAAATATGGGATCATTTTATCGGTGGTGTTACAATGTAAGGTATATAGTAATAATCTTTGGATTGGATTTGAACCAATGCACGCCGAACAGTGCTTTTGTTAGGAATAAACCCTTTATGTTTTTGTGATTTTAGGTTTTGATAAGTTAAAAGTAATAATGTTTAAAGGGAAAAGGCTCAAATATGTCATTAAATTTTTAGAAATGGCTCATTTATGTCATCAGTTAAAAGTTTTGCTTCTTTATATCATTGTTCTTAAAGAAAAGGCTCACCCATGCCATTTTCTCTAACTCCGATTTTGTAAAATAATTTTTTACACCCCAAACAAGATTTAACAGTTTTCAATTGGAGTTTTTGGATCAAATTTTACACTTTTTGCTTCTTTTCTTTAAAAACACCAAGAACACATGAAGAACATAAACAACTACCAAATTTTCTATCTGACACTCGAAACTCAAAATTTTAACCAAAGTCAACCATACCAACAATTCTTTAGCTCAAAAGAGTCAAAATACCAAAAACACACCCGATCGCATCAAAAACCACAACAACCATTCCCGCAACACAAATTCACAACAATAGGACATTAATATTTTATAGGAAGCTGACCTTTAAACATGTCAGCACACATTTCCATCTCCACCGGTTGTACTTTATCAACAACTTTTTTTGGTATAAGTAATAAGCACTTTTATCCTTATCATATTCCTAGAAGGTGATCATAATCCTCCTCTTTTTGAGAGAGCTTTTGGGGTGTGAGTTAGGCTTAAAACCTAATTTAACATGGTATCAGAGCAAGACCCATCTCACCCAATGTTGGACCCCCAAAATCTAAATTGCCCACACACCAGATGTTAAACACTGGGCGTGAGGTGGGGTGTTAAATAATGACAAAAAGTCTCATATTGATGGTTAATGAGATGTGTGGATTCCTAATAAGGCTTGGGCAATACTCCTCCCTTTGAGCTAGTTTTTGAGGTGTGAGTTAGGCCTAAGACCTAATTTAACAACTTCAATTATAATGAAATCCCACCGACGCCGCCTTTGTTCGTCGGAGACTGTTAATGTTAGTAAGCAAAACTAAAGAGGACAAGTCAAATTTGGAAAGTTATAAGTTAGTAGTTCTATTAGTTAATTAGTTAAGAATTCTAACTAACTATTCAAGAAGCACTGTATATATATAGATAGGATTGTACTCTGTAAAGGCTAACACATCAATAAGAATATTGAGTGAGAGTTTTTAGACTCCCAAGGATAATTCTACTTCTTAAGAGATTGTGTCTTCTTCTTCCCCTCTATCTTCTACTTCTTCTTCTTCTTCTTCTTCTTCTTCTTCTTCTTCTTCTTCTTCTTCTTCTTCTTCTTCTTCTTCTTCTTCTTCTTCTTCTTCTTCAATCTAGTCTTCATAAACTACATGGTATCAGAGCTTTCAAGCAAGAGATTCATTGCTTGATTCTGGAATTCCGCAATTTTTTCTCGATTGACATTAATACAGATTCAAAGGTTCGAAGTTGGTTCAAGAAATGGCACCAAATTATGTTGATTCTCAAGGTCAAGCCACGAGTACCAATGGAGGAGCTGTAGTTGTGATTGATCACAATCACCCATTGTTCTTGCACTCTTCTGATGTAAGTGGGATACAAATAATTTCGTTTCAGTTAACTGGAGTGGAAAATTATTCGATTTGGTTAAGATCAATGAAGATTGCGTTGCTAGGAAGAAACAAACTGGGAATGGTTGATGGATCTTGTAAAAAGGAAATGTTTCCAGGGCTAGAGGGCAACTGGGAAAGAGTCAATGCCATAGTTCTGTCTTGGATCATGAATTTTGTTTCAAAGAGCTTGTTAGGAGGCATAATGTATGCTTCAAGTGCTAAAGTTGTATGGGATGACTTGTTCGAAAGATTCAACAAGGTGGATGGATCAAGAACATTTAATCTTCATAAAGAAATTTCCACCTTAAGTCAAGGCACCAGTTATGTTTCTGTATACTACTCTAAACTCAAAGGGTTGTGGGAAGAGATTGAAGCTCTAGCCCCAATCCCATGATGTTCATGTGAGTGGTAAAAAGAATATGGGGTGCATCTACAAAGTCTGAAGTTGTTTCAGTTCCTCATGGGATGAATGACTCCTATCTGCAGGCAAGAAGTCAGATTCTGATGTTGAAACTAGTGCCTAGTGTTAATCAGGCATATTCTATGATTCTAACTGATGAGAGTCAAAAATCAGTTGCAACAAATGCAGGAGTGTTAGGTACTAGTCTAGCTAGTCTACAAGGATCGTTTGATGCTGTCATGTATTCAAGGACTAGTGGAGCTCAGAATAAATTCAAGAAGGGGTATAATCTGGTGTGTGATTTTTGCAAGGTCAAAGGACATACCAGGAAAACTTGTTATAAGATTATTGGATATCCATAGGGTTTTAAGTTCAAAAAGAGAGGGGTGAGTAATTCTGCATATAATGTCACTGGTGCATTTGATGATGGTGTGAGATCAAAATCTGAGGATTGTGTAAGGTCAAGTGCTAGAGGCAGTTCTAGTGATACAAGAAGTGGACAGTTGAGGTTTGATGCAGAGATTAAACCACCAAATCAAAACCAACTGTAGTCCTGTACATTGACTAGAGAGCAGTACAATCAGGTCTTGCAACTTCTTGACAAAAAGTCAGAGGTTCCACATAGTGTAAATGCAGCAGGTATGAACTCTAATCAAAGAACTGAAAGTCAAAATACATGTTGGATAATAGATACAGGGGCCACCAATCATGTGGTGGCTGATCTGAGTCTCTTATCAAACCAGTCCATCTCTAAAGTTGATAATCCAAAGAAAGTACATCTTCCTAATAGGGATAAAGCTTTAGTTACTCATCTAGGTTCTAGCATATTAGATGGGACAAACAAAGTGTCATGAGTATTCTACATTCCTCAATTCAAATTTAATTTGTTGTCTGTTGCTAAGCTAACCAAGGAATTGAACTGTTCATCTTCCTTCTTTCCTGACTTCTGCTTGTTTCAGGAACTCTTCAGTGGAAAGGTGAATATGATTGGTAGAGAGGATGGAGGATTGTGCATTCTAGCCAACAAAATAGATAAAGAAGATGTTGTGTTGTCAGCCAGACATTCTGAGCTTAGTGATAAACATATTGTACAAATTGATGTTCAGTTACTTCATAAAATACTTGGTCATAGTTCTAGTTCAGTACTTAAAAAGTTGTTAAATCTTAGTTTGGCGGATATTACAAAATCCATAAGCAACTGCACTATATGTCCTTGTGCCAAACAAGCTAGAATTCCTTTTCCTATAAGTACATCTAATAGCTTGAGCAGCTTTGATTTGTTACATATGGATGTGTGGGGTCCTTATAAAAGATCTACTTTTGATGGTTTTAAGTATTTCTTAACTGTTGTAGATGATTATTCTAGAATGACTTAGGTGTTCTTGCTAAGAATGAAGTCTGATGTGTGTACTATATTGAAAACTTACTTGACTTACATCATAACACAATTTAATAAGCAATTTAATGTTATAAGAAGTGATAATGGTACTGAGTTTGTTAATACAAGTTGTAGTTAAATGTTCAAAGCACTAGGGATAATACACCAAACTTCATTTGCTAATACACCCCAACAAAATGGAATAGCTGAAAGGAAGCACATGCATATTTTAGAGGTAACAAAAGCCATAAGGTTTCAAGCAAATATTCCTGTGATGTTTTGGGGGTTGTGTGTTAAAGTTGCAGTGTATATTATTAACAGAATGCCTAGTAGTGTAATTGGTAATATATCTCATTTTGAAAAACTGTATAACAAACAACCTTCTTTACATCAATTAAAGGTGTTAGGGTGCCTATGTTTTTCAAAGAAAGTAAATGAAACTGACAAATTGAAGCCTAGGCCTACAGTTTGTGTATTTTTAGGATATGCTGAAACTCAAAAAGGATATTTGTTATATGATCTAACTAGTAATGTTTTCTTGGTTAACATAGATGTAGTATTCCAAGAAGATATGTTTCCATTCAAACTGAAGTCCACAGAGACAGTTCCTATATTTACATACAATGGTGTCAATCATGAGGTTGATGAGTTGGAAGGAGTTCCAATAGGAACACACTCACATCAACATACTCAATCTGATATATTGGATCAAGAACAATTTGAGAGTGTGGAGGTGGAGGCTGCAACAGGCCTACAACCACCAGAGGAACCACCAACTGAAATACAAACAGAACAACTGTCTCAAACTGAAGTGAGAAGATCAGGAAGAGGAACTAAACCACCTTTGTGGTTAAAAGACTTTGTGTCTCTGAACATTCATGAGGGACCATATAGTCTGGACAAATATCTGTCATATGACAATATTAAACTAGTTTATCAAACATATTTGGCAAAGATGTCAAGTGTTGCAGAACCACAGTCCTACAAAAAGGCAGCATCTGATCCTAGATGGACTGAAGCAATGGTTGCTGAGATCAAGGCACTGCAAGAAAATCATACTTAGGAAATAGTTGAGCTACCAGAGGGTAAAACACCTATTGGATGCAGATGGATATTTAAAGTTAAGTACAAGGCTAATGGAGATGTTGAAAGGTTTAAAGCAAGGCTAGTGGCAAAGGGCTATAGCCAAAAAGAAGGCATAGATTACCAAGAAACCTTTAGTCCTGTTGTCAAAATGAAGACTGTCAGGACTGTCTTGGCTATTGCTGCACAACAACACTGGCAGATACATCAAATGGATGTATTCAATGCATTCCTTCAGGGAGATTTACCAGATGAAATCTATATGCAGTTACCACAGGGATTTGAGAGTCAGGGGGAGAATAAAATATGTAGACTCACTAAATCCCTCTATGGGTTGAAATAAGCTCCCAGACAGTGAAATGCAAAGCTGTCTGAGGCATTGCTAAGGTTTCAGTTCAAGCAAAGTGAACATGATCATTCCTTATTCATCAAGCAAACATCAATATGTTCAGTGTTTGTTCTTATATATGTTGATGATATGTTAATTACAGGAAGTAGTGTTCAGCTTATTGAAGAAACAAAAGATAAACTGAACCAAACATTCAAAATGAAGGATCTAGGTGAGCTCAGATTTTTCTTAGGGATTGAGTTTGCCAGGTCAAGTAAAGGCATACTGATGCATCAAAGAAAATATGCATTAGAACTGATTTCTGAAACAGGATTGGGAAATGCAAAACCTGCAGTGACTCCTATTGACAACAATAACAAGCTAACTTCAAAGCAATATGATTATGTCAATTCAGAAGGTGACAAAGAAGATCCTCCAGCTGATCAAAGCATCTATCAGAGATTGATAGGAAAGATACTATATCTTACAATGACAAGGCCTGACATTGCATTTGGAGTACAAACATTGAGTCAGTTTCTACAACAACCTAAAAAACCCATATGGAAGCAGCTTTAAGGATTGTTAGGTACATAAAAGGCCAGCCTGGTGAAGGGATATTGTTATCTAGCAGTAAAGACAACAAGCTTACAATATTTTGTGATGCTGACTGGGCATCTTGTCCTCTTAGAAGAAAGTCTGTAACAGGCTATTTTATCAAGTTTGGTAACTCATTGGTCTCTTGAAAATCTAAGAAACAATCTATTGTGTCTAGAAGTTCAGCAGAAGCTGAGTATAGAAGTATAGCTACAACTGTAACTGAAATTATTTGGATGTTGGGTTTACTAAAGGACTTAGGGATTGAAGTGCAGAAGCCTGTAGATGTGTGTACAGATAGCAAAGCAACAATCTTGTTAGCTGTCAATCCAGTGTACCATGAGAGAACAAAGCATATTGAGATAGATTGTCATTTCATAAGGGAAAAAATTGTACAAGGAATAATATGTACCAAGTACACTCCTACACATGAACAACCAGCTGACATGCTCACCAAAGGACTGACCAAAGTTCAACATCAACTGCTCAGTTCCAAGCTTGGAGTGCAGAACATATTTTCACTTCCAAGCTTGAGGGGGAGTGTTAATGTTAGTAAGCAAAACTAAAGAGGACAAGTCACATTTGGAAAGTTATAAGTTAGTAGTTCCATTAGTTAGTTAAGAATTCTAACTAACTATTCAAGACGCACTGTATATATATAGATAGGATTGTACTCTGTAAAGGTTAACACATCAATAAGAATATTGAGTGAGAGTTTTTAGACTCCCAAGGATAATTCTACTTCTTAAGAGATTGTGTCTTCTTCTTCCCCTCTATCTTCTTCTGCTTCTTATTCTCTTTCTTCTTCTTCTTCTTCAATCTAGTCTTCATAAACTACAGAGACGATGACCAGCCGATCGTTTAGACCCCTCTAGGTTTTGTTTTCTTTTTAGTTTGTAGTGTCTTTTTTTGGACTCGGATCATTATTGGGCCCGTGTTTCTTTTTAAATATTTTTGTTATTTGTTTTTCAATAAAATGAGCTTTTTCCGATTTATTTTTTTAAATAAGATTTTAGGAATCTAGAAAGGAGTTTGAGCCCGTTTGGATTGGCTTGAAAAAAGTATTTTTTAAGTCAAAATTAAAATGTCAAACTCAAATGACTTTTAACTAAGTCAAAAAATAAAAGGCAGTGAGAGACCTACTTTTGGTTTTTGACTTATTTTAAGTCATGTTAATTTATTTAAGTCATTTTTTACATTGCCAAACACTTCTTAGCTTATTTTAAGTTATTTTTATATTTGCTAAATACTTCCAGAAATCAGAAATTGACTTATAAGTATATTTGACCAACTTTTAAGCCAATCCAAATACCTCTTTAGCTAACATGATGAATAAAGCATAAGCTAGCTTATTTTTAATATTTTAAAAACACTAAAAAATTATCTTAACTTATAAATATCTAAAATAATAAATCCAAACGTGTTCGTAGGCATTATATAGGTAAAGGACAGTGGGGAATACCTACATTTGCAGTAGTTGTATGAATTCATGGCCCACTAAAATGTCAATTGTTTTAAAACGTGGAGAAAGGGAATTACAGCAATACAACTTTGTTACTCTACTTCCTTCTCCTATTTTTTTTTTTTTTCAATTTGATTTTTTTTTTTGAATTGACACAAAGTTTTAAAAAATAAAAAAAAATTAAATTTTTGATGCTTTAACTTAACAATATATAAAATGTATTAAAATATTTTTTAGTTTTATGGTGTTAAATCTGGTATTTGAAAGTTAGAATTAAAGAATTATAAAAAAAAATTATATTCGAAACTTATTATGAAAAACGTAAGATAAATAAATTAAAATAAAATAAAAAATAGAACAAACAAATTTTCTGAAGTTTTTGAGAAGTTAATTGAATTATGTCTTATTCCAAATATTTTTACACTAAAAACAACTACATTAATATTTTGTAAGCATAGTTCGAATAGAATGACTTTCTTCTTTGAGAGTTGCTTTATTTTTATTTTTTTGGTAATTTGAAATTTGATAATTTTAATATTATAAAATAGCGTTTAGCATTAAAACAAATCATAGAAACTTCTCACAAAAAATCATAGAAATTTCTCAGATTAAGAATAATAGGTGCTCTTTCGGTCTATTTTTATTTTTCTACTATATTAAAAATAGTTATCCAATAATATTCGTCTAATTTAAAAAATCAAGAGATAATTTATCTTTTTATATTTATTTTATCTTGCTATTAAATACTATTTAACATGTAATACATTTTTCAAAACATTTAATTTAATATATTCAAAGGGTAATATAGGAATATTACTCCTATTAATTATTATTTCTTAAAATGTGGCAAGTCAATAATGGACAACTATTGTTGGACAGAGAGAATATGCGAAAGTAGTAGTAATAACATTAAATATTACGGAAAATATATTTGGCAGGACAAAATTTTGACACAAATGACACGACCTTACTTTTTGGGGGTAAGGTCGTAATTTCAAAGGTATGGGAATGGTATTGCTGTAATTTTATTTTTTTTTGCACCCAAATTGCCCTCTAAAGTAAAATCACTAAGAAAAAGTCTTAGACTCTTAAAGCATTAGATGGTTTCAAGAAATCACACTGTGCAATACGTTTTTCCTTTTCAATAAAATACACTGCCCAAAAAAGCATTTATTACTCGTATTTATATCCACTTCAATATTTTATTCACTCTCTTTCTTTCAAATTTTTGATCTTTCATTGTTGTTTATTCTTCCATTCTTCTTCCTTTTCAATATCCTACAATTTTCATTCATAAATTTCATAGGCAAGTATGTCTATGATATTTTTAAGGGGAAAAAACAAGATATATTCATTAAATTTTAAAAACATTCTTTAAATTAATATTTATTAATTTATTGATTAATTAATACCTCTACAAAATAATATTTTACAATTTCAATAATTATATTCCACGTTGAGGATAGCACTACTAATTTTCATGAAATTCAAAACATTTAATGAATCCATTATTTTTTTAATAATAATTTCTTAAGAGTATTAATTGTAGGGATAAAATGAGAAAAAAATCTTTAATTTTATCTTAATTTAATAAATAAAAAAGTAATTTAATATATATAAATAAATAAATAAATAAAGACGACCAACTAATACAACTAATATGACATGAAAAAGTATAGAATTGCGACGTAAATGAATTTGGGAGTAAATTCCTTAGATAGTCATCCATGTTTGGAAATTTGCCTTGTAATATCACTTTTGTTTCTTTTAAGACCACAATATTACCGAGTTATTCCTATTTTCCTCAAAATATAAACCTCACTCCTAACGAAATGTCATGTCATATTATTATTATTTTTAACAAAAAAATATTTTTAACAATAAAATAAAAATATTTACCTCACTCTTGAATTTTATAAAAAGTAATAAAATTTTAAACTTAAAATTAACTAATATTTATTATTTATATGTAAATATTTTAAAAATTAATTTTAAAAAGTTATTATCTTATTTAGTTGAGTACATTAATTTAATATTGTTAGTACAAATTTAATTTTTATGATATAAAAATAAATAAAAACTTATATATATATATATATGCAAATGTAGACAAGATGATGTGGCACCTCTCTAAGGTCACCATTCATATTTATCTTTTTTCTTCTTTTTTGACATTTTTCTTTATTTCCCCTATTTTCTTAATTAAAGTAGAATAATTGAATGTAATTAAGAAAGGAGAATGCATGATTGGAATTTGGGGTGTCTTCTCAATTCTTCATTAATAAATATAATAACATAAGAACTTATACACAAAAAAATCCAATTCCATTCATCTTTTTATTTAAATTTTTGGAATTTTTCTTAATTTTTTCTATTTGTATAATTTATTAGAAAATCTAAAACATTTTTTGACATCCATTTAAACAACAATGGTTGATATTCATTTTCATGAAATAGTTCTCATTTAACTATAGACATTAAACACTATTTCCTCTCTTATTTATTTATTTTTATTCCACCCTCATTTGTTTTATTAAAAGCCTTACATTCACAGCTTATTTATTCCATTTTTACTCTTAATAATATTCATAACTCATACTTTTCATATTCATAACTCCTAAATATTTAATTTAAAATTTAAAACATCTTATGGTATTCCATCATTTTATCTATGTAAATTCATACTTTTTGTTTCACAAGTCTCCATCCAAAATCGTTCTATTATTTCATATTTGAAGTAGTAATGTTGTGTTATATATATATATATTTCATGTGGTACTATATTCATGTTTTAATCTTGAAGAATAAAATTGTTCAATGAAGACCGGCTTGTGAAATGAATACCGATAACGATAAGGGTTCGAAGAATTATGAATTGATTAATAGATTTATTGAATTCATATTTTTTTTATAATGAAAGTTGTAAAAATGATGCTTGTATTGTATTACTTTCTCCTTTATTTATTGTATGTTTTCTTGATATCTTTTTAGCTTGATTTTTACATTATTCATGTAATTGTTGTTACTAAGAGCATGTATAAGGTAGTTAAATTTTTGTAATTTAAATTATTTATAAAGAGAAAAGACATAAAATGACACCTGAAGTTGTCCTGAATTTTCAAAAAGACACCTAAAGTTTGTGGGCGTCCTATTACCCCATGGAACTATTTTAAATCTCAATAATTAAACACTTTTGACCCATTTTCATAATAACTGTGTTCTCACATTTGATAGGCGCGTGGAGAAGTAAAAATACACCCCAAAATCAGTGTAAAAATGCCACGTGGCACTAACAATTTGAATTTTCTTCTTTATTAAAATACCTACTTCTCATCTTCTCCAAAACCTCCATTGATATATGTTGAAGAGCTTGCCAACTATAACCAAAAAAAAAAATCCATTCTCAATGAAATTTTCATCTAGCTTTACTAGCTTAAATTTCTTTTTATTTTATTTTATTAAAAAGTTATGAGATCAACGAATTTGTAAATCATGAAAGTGCAATTGCAAATAAATTTCAAAACTAAATCAGTGAAAAAACATTCAAACTCAAAACAATCCTAAACTGACACTACATACACATGAATAATAGATAACACAAGAAGAAAATAACAACAAATCACTCTAAAGATGATTTTTCAAAAAATCACTACTATATAAAAATAACATTTTTTAACCAAAATTTGCATTCAAATCAAGAAGCAATTAAGATGTGAGCCTTCACTTCTTCGTTTCACTCCATAATTCAAGAAATTATCACCGCAAAATAAATTTATTGTGACTATTGAAATGCTTAGGATTTTGATCATCAAAGAGAGAGTAGAGTAAAAATTGAAAGGGGTTTAGGGTTAAATGGAGTGGGTTATGATTAAAATGTAAATGAGTCAAGATTTTACTCATTTTTTACTAAATGGGTTGAAAAGAATATGTAATTATATTATTAATTGGGGTGAGACTCACGCTCATGCATTGAGAATGTAGATTGTGTAAAAAGTGTGTATTTATTGTGATTTGAAATGTTTTGTGAGGTAATAGGACATCTGCAAAGTTAAAGTGTCTTTTTGAAAATTCGGAACAACTTTATGTGTCACTTTATGTCTTTTCTCTATTTATAAATAATAACTACTCATAACTCATACCCTAATTTTAGTCTTAATAATTTCGTAACTTACGAGTATAGTTTAGATTACTTCTCCTTTTTTGATATAATTATTTTTTTATTTGGCATGATGGGAATATAAATATTATAAATACCATGCATAAAACAGTACCATATTAACAATTGTTTATATTTTATTTTTGTGTTTTATATTATTCTAATTAAATATTTCTTTTTTGAATTGATTAATTGATTTATTGAATTCATATTTTTTTGATAATGAAAATTGTAAAAATGATGCTTGTATTATATTTCTTTCTCCTTTATTTATTTATGTATGTATTTATTGTATGTTTTCTTGATACCCTTTTAGCTTTATTTTTACATTATTCAAGTAATTGTTGTTACTAAGAGAATGTATAAGGTAGTTAAATACTTAAATTTATTCTCAAGTTATATGATACTTTTTCATCAAGATTTTCTTTGTGGCCTTTTTCTAATTATAAAATGACAAATATAACTTCTAATATTTTAAGTTTTTCTAATTTATTATATTTATAAATAGTAACTACTAGTAAGTCATACCCTTTAATTTTAGTTTTAATAATTTCATAACTTACGAGTATAGTTTAGATTACTTTTCCTTTTTTGATGTAATTATTTTTTTATTTGGCATGATGGGGATATAAATATTATAAATACCATACATAAAACAGTACCATATTAACTATTGTTTATATTTTTTGTGTTTTATATTATTATAATTAAATATTTTATTTTATTTATTAGTAATTGTGTTTAAAAAAATTGATAACATATAATAATGGCTTTAACATAGCTTTAGGGAGTGGAACATGGTGGTGGATCTACTTACAAAGAAAGACTTAGAAGAATATTTTTTGAAGTTAGGAATTACTTTTACTAGAGAAATTTTTTACTTTGACTTGTAATAGTAACTTAACTACACATATTGACAACATTACTCATTTAGTCCTCTATGATCCTACTTTTTATTGTAAAATATAATTAATATAACTATCTTATTTTAACCAAAAGAATAATGAGAATAAGTTATATTTGATTTTTCTCTCACAGAAAATCAAAGTTGAAATAAAGTATTACATAACATCATTGCTTATTCTTATGCACATGTAACAATTTATTTTTGTCGTTATTTTTTTCTTGCTTGAAATGTATTTAGAAGTTTTTTTTTTCTTTTTTTATTACTTTGTGAATATAATAATGTCGATTATTATTTTATATTCTTAGCTACATGATTATAAAAAATTATGTCTATATATTATTTAATTGTGGTCTTTGAGATTGTAATATGACACGTCTTTTATGCAATCAAGTTATTTATCTTTTTCATATTTTTGTGATTTTTACCCGTTATATTTTTCATTCATTTATTTATTTATACAAATAAAATCAAATGTCATAATAATATTATATATTAAAGTTATGATAACTCATGTCTCTTATTTTCTTTATAACTTCTACTCTTAAATCTCTCTCTCTCTATATATATATGAGGATATGGAAAAGTTGATGTGGCATGGCTCTTCATCGAGGAAAGGCATTTATCTTTTTCCTCAATTTTTTGAGATTTCTCTCTCATTTTATTACAATATATCCAATTTATCTTTTCCCTTTTTACTATAATTATTAAAACAATAAGTACCCCAATAATTACCATTTATTACTAACCCATCATTTCATATTCTCTAATTCTTACCGTAACGATTTTCAACTCTTAAAATCTAATCTAAATATTTATAAGTATAAATTTTAAGGATCCCATAGTGTAAGAGCGAAATTACCTTCTATCCCTACTTTTTTTCTAATTACATAAATCCCATATTTTTTAGACATTCCGGATACATAACTAAGGATTCAGATACATTACTGTTGATACATTATATATCCGTGGCACTTATTAAGGGAAAATAAAATTGAAAATCAAATTAAGATGCCATAATATCCATCTATTGCGCTAATTAAGGAAAAAAACTGAAAATCAAATTAAGATCCCATAAATTGTGTTATTCCATTCCAGACTACTATCAACAATTTAGTCATATAGCGTAAAGGAACCAAAAAATTCAAAATTCAAATTTCTTCTCCCTTTTCATTGAAGAACCATTCAAATTATGAAGCAACTCTCCTGTCAAAGAATTTGACAGAGAGTCGAACAATGATTCTGACCGACCTTCGCTTGAGAGTGCAAAGAGTGGTAGTAAGGGTCTTTCCGATTCCACCCTAGTGATCGCTACTTGTGAAAAAATTGATATTACGTTTGCCAGGTAACATAGTTCAAATTTTCTTTGCCACAGAGATTTATTTTGGAGCAACTGAAGACATCAGTTAATTCAAAAGTTTTTTTGATCGAGTGGATACTAAGTGCTAATCATTGTGAAAGTTGTATCTCTTTGCGGTTCCTTCATACTCCATTGACAAATTCGCGGTTGCGACTTTTCAATGTTATATGCATCTTTTCAATGAAGAATGCGTAACAATTTTGTTTTTAATTAAGAAATAAGTAAATAACATGTTATAGGCTATTATATTCAGATCTCAACAACATGTATTAACCGATTCTTCTCTCTTAAGGAACTTCTTACTATCTATTGTCATATTTATTGTATCAATTTGTTTATGTGTATATGATACATGTAGTAAAGTGTGTACAAGAAGATGTATTAGATACTTATTGCATTAATTCTATATTAAAATTAGTGATTAATGTATCTTGTCTTTTTTTGCGGTTCATAGTACTATATTTTTGAATGATACATGAGACATTAGCTGCTTTGTAGTGAATTATCATGTAATGTATCGCTAACTTTTAAATGTTTGCAGGTTATTGCATCTTCTGAAATTATTTTTTCAGTGTATGAAGGTAGATGAATATACATTGTTTGTCTTGAGAAAAAAATATGTAATTCTGGGATATTTCAACTTGACGAGATACCTTGTGCGTACACAATTGCTATTTGAAAGAGCAAGAATGTTACCGATCTATATCCCTACTGCTCTGATTACTACAAACCAGATGTATTAGCAAACACATGAAGTTTCATGGTTCCAATGCCGGATAAGAAAGATTGGTTAGTTCCAGAATTTATTTTGAAAGAAATTGTGTTGCCACCTCGATACAAAAGGATGCCTGGACGATTAAGGAATCAAAGGAAAAAAAATCAGATGAAAAGCTAACAATACAGACAAAGTGTTGTGGACGTTGTGGACAAGAAGGTCACGATAAACGAACTTATATTTCCCAAAGATGGTTGAAACAACTTTTTAAGAATGCATTGATATTCCAGTTTGATAATTTTCAATTTATAGGTTTTCCATTGATACAATAATCTACACTACAACATACTGTTAGCTTATGAACTTTTGATACAATAAATTGAAATGTTACTATTCAAAATGAAATTTTGTTCAACTTTGTGTACAGTTCTGATTGATAATAATTTGTTCACATTGTTAAAATATAAAATTTTGTGAATCTGATACAACATGTTATGTTTTAGATACACTATTTATATAATGTATGATTTTGTTTTTGATAATAATGTATCTGAAACAACATGATTGTGATAAAATTGTGTTTACTGTAATAAAGTGCAGTTATGAATATATCACAGTAAAAAGAAAGCAATATTATGTATCTGATTCATTATGTTATGAATTTGATACATGTTTTTAGGAATTTCGAAGCAAATCACATCTTGTCCTTACCTTTTTCCAATTTGCAAAAATCTTTTCAAATTTATGTCATCCGAATACATCACATTCATCCAGATACATAACAGTTGATACATTAGATAACTTGACATTTTAGATTAAAAAGGAAATTAAACGTAAAATTAATTGTCAGTTCCTCAAATCACACAAATCAATTTGATGTCAATCTCTCCCAAATCGTAACAACTTCAAACAATTCAAATTTTAAATTTTCTTCTCTCAAATCTCTCCCAAATCGTAACAGATTCAAAAAAGTCGAAAATAGTAGCTATGTATCGGATACATTTAGTATAAATTAAAATTTATGTATCATGCCTAAAAAGTTAGTGCATGATACATTACTATTATTTTATTTTGTTTGAAAATACTGTGTTTTATAAAAGATACATTATACATGTTATTATTCTCAATAACATTTTTTTCGTGTGATACATAACATAGTGGTGAGTTGATACAAATGAATATTGTTATAAGAATATTAGTGTTTATGTATCAACAATGATATTTGATAATGTCTACATATATATGACCTTCTAGTTGAATAAGTTTGAGCGTATATATCTGGTAGTAAAAGATAATAAAATTTGTAATAATTATGTACCAAGTACATAACTATGAACAAGATATATCTAATTTGCATTTCAATAAATTAAAGTTATGTATCAAAACTAATATTTAAACATGTGCATGATGAAATTGCAATGTATCATATTGTTAAAACGAAGACATCATACATTAATTTAAGAAACAAAAATAACTAGATACATTAAAAATCTGAACCCATATGTATCAAAAAGAGATGAACAAAAGAAAATTGAAAAAAAATCAATAATCTAATCTGCTGAAAGCAAAAAAAAAATGATAAAGAAATCATTCTACACTTTCTCCTTTTCTTTGTATCAAGTCCAACAATTTTTTTCCACTTTCAACAACGGCGTCACCCATATATCTCGACCTAAAGCCCTTATCGGAGCCACCAACAACTCCACCTTCTCCCCTTTTTTTAGGCATTTTTCGACAATCGATTTTGAAGTCGAAGATGAATCTTTCCTCAACTAATTGGGTAATCAATATTAGGTAAGGTTAACTGGGTACTCTCACTACTAAAAGAAGGAGCATCATCTCTTATGTATCATGAGATAAAAAATATTTAAAAAAAATTAGAAGAAAAAACAATGAATGGTAATCCGGAGATGCATAAACACTATTTTTGAAACTACCTTATCACCAAAATCCTAAAAGAGAATGAAAATTCGAAACTAAAAGGAGACACATAAATAATATATATGCATTGTTTGCATATTGCTTAATAATAGATCTCATGATCCATTTTTCAGTAAGAATCATGAGAAACTATTCATTAGAGATGAGAGAACACGTTAAAGAATAAAATTTTGTCATTGAGCTTGATGCGGTAGAGAAGAGAAATATACATATTGAGTAGCTTGAATTTGATTGACGGGAGAGAGAATTCTATTCAAAATTAAATTGATATGAAAATTATAACTAATAAGCATGTGGAGTGAAATTAGGGAGAGATTAAAGGAGTTAAAAAAGGAATGGGTAAACTTGATTTTGGGAGGAGATATTTATGTATCCGAAAAATTGAAAAACTGGGAGAAATAAGGAATTTATGTAATATTTTAAAAAGGTAGGGAATAATGGAAAATAAGAAAATAAAATATGTGTATATATGTAATTTATCCTATTTATAATGCAAATCATCTATTCTGATTAAGCTGATCTGAAGAGGAGGGAAATCATTTTCTTAATCTTCTAATATGTAAATTTCTGCTTTCTATTCTATTACTTAACCCCTGTTTTTATGTTTTTGAAATCTCATGAACTCAATTTGGATGAACGTTAATGAGGCAATTGCTTTTCATGATTAGGAATATTGTAAAAGATTTTGTAATACCAATGGTAAGTCATATCTGAAATTCTGGACTAATGACTATGTCGATGATTCAATATGTCTAGCATTTTCAATTTGTCGTCTTCCACTCTTACTGTTAGTGACTGCCTCTATTTAATTTTACGAATCTTGTGTGCCTTGCGTTCCCTCCATCATAATGCAAGATGGATGTTGGCAATGACCAACAGAATAAATGGGAGCCAATATTTCATAACTTATGCCAAGCAACCCTATCTCATTGCAAGTATTATTACTTTTGGTATTCAAATTGTTCCCCTTTTCAAGTAGGATTCCAAATAGTAGCGTTGTATATTTTTTCCACATTGAACATTCTGTTGATGAAAGAAAATTAAACATAAAATTTTGATGGTATGTATATATCTCTTTTTCTATTTTCTTCGTGTAGGTGAAAAGTTGCTTCCATAATGTCACGACCCAAACCGTCGTGATTGGCACCCACACTAACCCTCCGGTGAAAGAACCATTACTACAACCCAACTAAGCAACTCAATGATAAACTAAACATTTAAAGATACGAAAGCAGGTTTAAATGTCTAAGGAAAATGGAGTTCCCATAAACTCCGAAAGTTAAACAAAACAACTACCAACCAATTGCGGAAAACAACTCCTAGAACCTGAAAGTCAATGTACCAAAACTCTAACGATCAACAAGCCTAAGGAAAAGGGGGTGCAACCCCGAAAACTAAAACATAACAGCCTAATAGATAGTCTGAGTCCATAAAGAATGTACTAAACAAAAGAGAACCCATGGCAGCCTGGAAGAACTCACCCTTGAATTCGATCTCGATCAATGATCTCTTAAATGAGGTATGTCAGTAGCCGCCTGAAGATGCCCTGTACTCAACAAAGAAAGAGCAAGTGCAATATCAGTACACAACCACAGTGTACATGTAGGATCACACGACTACTCCCATAATTATAATATACAACGAACAATCACAACACAGTAAGCACATATATACAAAATATAGTTCAGTTATCATTTCAGAGCAATATACAGTCTTCCATTATCAATGACAAGTAGACATAACGAAATAATCACAAGTAGTTCTCTCATGGAACCCATACCCAAACTGTTAGTGTATCAGAATGTGACACCCGATCCAAAGCATATGTCAAAACGTGACACCCGGTCCAATATATGTGTCGGAACGTGACACCCGATCCAATATATGTGTCAGAACGTGACACTCGATCCAATAGATGTGTCGAACCGTGACACCCGATCCAATTAGCACAACCACAATCACAATCACACCCATAATGAACAATACTCATAGTCATACAATCAAGTAATGGGTTCATGGCATGTATTCAATCATACACATATACTCATTGCATTAGATTCGATCTACATTCCTTATTCTCATGCATGCATGCATATAACGAAGCAATTACCGGCATATATCACACAAACAGGAAATCAAACCATCACCTACCTCGAAACTAAGCTTGAATCCTCCTAAGACACTTGAGCCTTCCTTTTCCGGATTCTTTTCGCTTGTTCTTGGACTACAAACGATTAATTTAACGCAAGGATCAATAATTAAGGTCTAATTTATCCGGATTATAACAAACCCAATAACCCAAGACCAACCCATGATCCTAATGTACAACTAGTGCCTTTTCCCACCATTAACTTTAGGCAAATACCCTCCCCCAATGATAATTACCCAAGAATCTAATTTCTACGAATCAAAAACTGGAGTAGGGGAGTAAAATCCTTACCTTTAGCACCAAAAGTCGTGGAAAGCTGTCAAGAAATCACCCTGGGTCATCTCCTAACTCTTAAGAGCGAAGTTTGCACAAAAAAAATGAAATTGGGGTTTTTCCCCGACTTAAGTCGCGACTGGCCCACTACGGAGGACCCCAACCCGCCATAACAGCCCCACCTTGGCGGGATAATCCCGCCCTGGCGGCTTTCACGGAGACAAAATCTCAGAATTTGAGTTCCAAGCTCCCATTTCACAACACCTTCAACCTTTCACGTTCAAAAACTACCTTTTCACGCCAAGATCAGTTTCTGGAGTTCTAATCGCCCGAATTTGATTCCGTAAAGTCGTACGGGCTCCTTAACATCTTAGCTATCGACTCATATGATAAAATTCACCATTAGATCCCCCATTCATTACCAGATTTCCCTAGACCTTACATGACTCTGATTTCATCCAAATCTGGACTAGGCTACAATTTTTCAAGTCACTACTCAAAAGTTTTCCGGCCCAAATTCTTTCCCCATTGGCTTTTCGATAACGATGAGAACATGTCGTTACAATACATACCAATTTACCCATCGCTCGTCCTCGAGTGATAAACTAGGAAAAAACTGGCTATGGTAAGAGTAGAGTAGTACCTGAATCATTGAACAATTGTGGATACTTGTTTCACATGTCCTTCTCGGTTTCCCAAGTAGCTACCTCAACCAGACGATGCTTCCATTAAACTTTCACTAACTTAATCTCCTTGGTCCTCAGCTTTCGAACATCACGATCAATAATTACAATTGGTTCCTCCTCACACTGAAGGTCCTTGTATAACAACACTGACTCCCATTTTATAATGTAATCACCGTCCCTATGATGCTTCTCCAACATGGATAGATGGAATACTAGATGGACTCTAGACATGCTAGGTGGTAAGGCCAACCTATAAGCCACTGGCCCTACACACTCAAGAATCTCAAATGGTCCGATGTATCGAGGACTAAACTTGCCCTTCTTGCCGAATCTCATCACCCCTTTCATGGGTGACACTTTAAGAAGAACTTGCTCACCCGCCTGAAATGCCATGTCCCTTACCTTACGATCCACATACTTTTTCTGTCGACTCTTGGCTGCTAGAAGCTTAGCTTGAGTGATTCTTACCTTATCTTAAGTATCTTTCACCAAATCAACCCCCAAAGGTTTCACATCTCCAACCTTAAACCACCCTATGAGTGATCTACATCCCCTCCCATAAAGTTCCTTGAACGGTGTCATGTCAATGCTAGAGTGGTAACTGTTATTATATGAGAACTGACACAAAGGTAGGAACTTATCCCAATGCCCTCCAAAGTCGATCACATATGCCCTCAACAGGTCCTCTAACACTTGAATCGTTCTCTCTGACTGCCTGTCCGTCTGTGGATGGAAAGCTATGCTAAAAGCTAGTTGAGTGCCCAACTCCTCATGCAATTTCCCCAAAACTTGAATGTGAACTGCGTACCACGATATGAGATGATAGAAAGGGGCACCCCTTGCAACCTCACTATCTCTTTCACATAAACCTTAGCCAACTGCTGAGCATTATAGTCTACTCTGACTGGAATGAAGTGGGCTGACTTAGTCAATTTGACAACCACTACCCAAATGGAATCAAACTTCCCCAAGGTTTTGGGAATACCAACCACAAAATCCATAGCTATCCCTTCCCACTTCCATTCCGGAATTGGCATTCGCTGAAGCAAACCTACCGGCCTTTGGTGTTCATACTTTACTTGCTGACAGTTTGGCACTTAGCCACAAACTCAGCTATGTCTTTCTTCATGCCAAGCTACCAATAAAGTCGTTTCAAATCTCGGTATATCTTGGTCACACCCGGATGAATGGAATACCGCGAACCATGAGATTTTGTCAACATCTTCTAAATCAAGTCATCCACTCGGGGAACACAAATTCTTCCCTTAAAACTAAGCACACTTCCCGCATCAAGAACCACATCTTGTACCTTACTGGACACTGTCTTCTTTCTAAGCTCATTCATATTCTCATCCTCAAACAGTTTGGCCTTGATCTCCTTAATGAACGTGGGTCTAACCTCAATGCTAGCTAACACCCCACCTTCCTTTGAGATGCCCAACTACATGAACTTAGAATCCAAGGTTTGAATCTCCTTGGCCAAAGGTCACTTGGACAAACCCAAGCTAGCTAGACTAACCATACTCACCACCTTCCGACTTAATGAGTTTGCCACCATGTTAGCCTTTCCCGGATGATACTGGATGGTGACATCATAATCCTTAAGTAACTCCATACATCTTCGCTGTCTCAGATTTAGGTCCTATTGAGTGAATACATGCTGCAGACTACGATGATCAGTAAACACCTCACACTTGACTCTATAAAGGTAATGCCGCCAGATCTTAAGTGCAAACACAACCACTGCCAACTCCAAATCATGTATCGGGTAAATCTTCTCATGCACCTTCAACTGCCAAGATGCATAAGCTATAACATTCTTATCCTGCATCAAAACAACACCCAAACCCGAATGTGAAGCATCACAATAAATAATGAAATCCTTACCTTCCACCGGTAGTGCCAAAATAGGTGTTGTGGTCAAAAGAGTCTTGAGATTTTGAAAGCTCTCTTTACATTTTTCGGTCCATTCGAAAGGCACCTCCTTTTTGGTTAGCCTTGTCATATGCGTGGCGATGGAAGCAATTTTTTTCACAAATCGACGATACTAGCTAGCGAGCCCCACAAAACTCCTAACTTCAGTCACTGAGCTAGGCCGGACCCAATTCTTAACCATTTAAATCTTTTGGGGATCTACCATTACCCCCCCCCCCCTCCCCAAAAAAAACTACATGCCCCAAAAAGGTAATTAAAGTCAACCAGAACTCACATTTGGAAAATTTAGCGTATAACTTTTGTCTACCAAGGACACCCAAAACTATACGAAGATGGTCGGCATGCTCTTCCTCACTTTTTGAATAAACCAAAATATCATCAATAAAAATGATAACGAACGAATCCAGAAATGGTTTGAACACACCATTCATCAAACTCATGAAGGCTGCAGGCGCATTGGTCAATCCAAACGACATCACTAAAAACTCATAGTACCCATAGCGGGTCCTGAATGTCATTTTGGGTACTTCCTCAAGCCTAATCTTTAACTGATGGTAACCAGACCTTAGATCAATCTTAGAGAAAAATGACGCACCTTGCAATTTCTCGAAAAGATCATCTATCCGAGGCAACATATACTTATTCCCGATGGTGACCCTATTCAACTGTCGATAGTCTAGGCACATCCTCTTACTCCCATCCTTCTTCTTAACAAACAAGACAGGAACACCCCACAGAGAATCACTAGGACGGATGAAACCCTTATCAAGAAGATCCTAGATTTGAGTCTTAAGCTCTCTCAATTCTATTGGGTCCATGCGATAAGGAGGGATGGAGATGGGGTGTGTGCCCGGTTCCAAATCAATGCAGAAATCTATATCTCTATCCGGAGGCATACTAGGCAAATCGGTAGGAAACACTTCCTTAAATTAAGACACTACAGGAATAGACTCAATAGAGGGAGACTTAACCTCAACATCCCAAATATGAGCCAAATATGCCAAACACCCCTGCCCCACTAGATTCCTAGCCCGAATGAAGGATATAACCTTAGCTGGCTTAGGCTTGTACACCCCTTCCCACTCTAACTTTTTCCTACCCGGGATCTCTTGTCACGACCCAAAAATGGATGTGATGGCACTCATCTTATCCCACCAAGACAAGTCAACCAAAATCAAAATATAATGATAATATGCAGAAGTTAAAATAAAGATGAAAGTTTAACACTAATACTAAAGCGAAATACAATGTCAACTTAATTAAAATCCCAAAACCCAGTTGTCACGTGTACAAGCCTCTAAAGTATTTTAATTGACTCAAAAGAAAAACTACAAGTCTCAAATGACATTGTTTCTAGAATAGAACAAGATCATAAATAAAAGTAAGAAGGTCCGCTGAGATGACAAACAACTACCTCAAAATTCTCCATAGGAAGCCTCAGAAAAGAAGAGAACATAATTTATCACAAAGATCCGAGCTCGTAACCTACAAAAATGTAGAAGCAATGAGTGAGTACCAAACCACACGGTACTAAACAAGTAAACTTCTAAACACAAGCTAAGGGAATAGAATACGGGTACTCCTTACATCCCAACCGAACCTTCACAACTACAACCTGCATAAAACCAGTCCAACCTAACAGTTCACAATTTACATAGCATACAACTCAACAACAACACTCTAACAATTACATATCCTCAACAACAAGCTCAATATTCCTCGATGAAAAGTTCCACTGAAAGGCACTCATAAGATCAGGAAAACACAATATCAAGTTCACTAATGATAAATATGTGCAATGCAATGTCAAGTATAGTGATGCATGCACTCGGTGTCTTTCAGTCCAGGACCCATAGGGGACATATTTGTTCATGCATCCGTTGCGGCGTGCGACACGTCCCTCGATAATAGTATTCATCGCGGTGCACGACACGTCCCTCGATATATAGTATCCATCGCAGCGTGGGACACATCCCTCGAAATATATTATCCATTGCGGCGCGCAACACGTTTCTCGAAATGGTACATCCTCTTTAATTTCTTATTCTTTCTCAATTCACATAACACTTGTCACAACCATGTATCAAAACAATGCAGATGCCATGTTCACAATAATGAGGAGATGACCATTTTCATAACAATACACAATTCACAATAACACAATCATGATACAACATCAACAATGAGTCAATAAGCCTTTCAAATCATTCTCAACACATCACACACCAACAATTAATTACATTGCCTTTAATTACCTCTTTTTCATCATTAGAATTATTCAATATGAACAAGTCAACTCATCACCAAGTCCCAGTACTCCCCAACACATACCACAAGGAAATATATGAGCCGTTACCAAAAGTCTAAGCGATGACCTACCAGTCGGTGTTCATCCCTCTAAGTGAGCTTCTCCTTAAGACCATTCCATCAATATCAAATAATAAGAACTGAACTTTCGAATAAAACTTTGGAAGATCTATAAATCAAGAGTGATTATCAAGTTACAAACTAACCCATTAACTCAATCTAAATTGAAACCCACCACACCACAATACAACCATCATGCCGAATCTTTTCTCACATAACTAAGATAACCTTCTGAATCAATATTGGCTACAACCAGAAGTGAACTTTAACCAACCACCACACACTCATAATGCACAAACCATCACATATATTATCAAAAATTCCTTTTCACAACACAATCTTTTCACGAGCTTAAGTTATAAAAATCTGATCCTTAGACATCGGGTACTCATCAAGGGGGGATCAAACTTATCTAACCCAAAGAAGAAAATGATCATGTAACAACCTAGAGAGCGATACACCCAAGTATATAGAACCTCTAACAACACTATAGAAATGCTAGATCAATAGTTGTGATTTTAGACAACCCTTGAGAATGACAAAACTAGACCCAATAGCTCTCACATTGAATCACATATAGTCGGAACGTGACCTCGACAAAGAGATGAATATTAAGACTATTAGACAACTATAACTAGTCATGGTAGCTCTTCTATTAGGTCTCATAAGCAAGGTTGTGCGTGTAGAACCACTGGTGTACTTCAACTATTCCAAACAACACTAAATCTGCCATATCTGAAATGATCAAGTCTACCCAAGGATGTCACCCTACCAACAAGACAATCGCAGGATCAGAACACTCGATCCACCATTAGGGACTCACCCATAGATGTGGAAACACGCGTGGGTATATGCAACAAATTATACTCTAAACCATGTCCGAAATGAAGTAGGCGGTCACATAAAAACATACAGAACCAAGGTTGAATAACACTAAACACTTCCTCCAAAGAGATCATATCAAACATTTCCATTCAATTGACTCCATTTCTTTGATTTTTAGCTACCCACAATCGACCAGTCTGGTTCTTATTACAATCATACACATACTCGATTTATCAAAACCCTACAGACTTCACTAAAGCCAACACTCTTAATACTAACAAATATCATAATCACACCGACCATTTGCCTTACTCTTAAACCGTCACCAGTCTTAAAGTCTTCTTAGCAAACACATTGTAGCCTCCAAAATTTCAAACTATGGTTCCTTCTATTTCCATTTAAGCATCCCATGATAGATATGAGTCCCGCCCAAGGCTGATAGCACTAATTACAATATGATAGTAGTTTATCATCGAGATAAAGCTATTGAATCACGTCTAATGTCAACTCCACACAATCTTTCACATACCAAGTTTCAACTATTATTCAAACCATCATATACCTCATACCAACACTTAAGAAATTCTTAGTCACTCCAATGATTTTGTATACTATAAGATCATAACCTCTACTCACCATTAGATGCCTATGTAACACATCATAACAGTCTGTATTATCCCATGAACAAAGTAGTTTTAATCCCCTCGAAATCCTTATTAACCATGTAGAATTGTAGGTCTACACGTTGAACATCCATAAGTTACATATCATAATTTGAACAATCTAGCTCGACATAACCTCATAGAATCTTCCATGCATCATTGCTTGTCACCCAAACCAAAACTCAATAATTATAAAAGTCGATGATAAACCTTTAGTAAGTCTGTATCGAACTAGTTTACATCTCACAGTCACATCTAAATTCATAGGCAAAAATCAATACAATCTTCAACTACAACCCAAGGGTTTATACGAGAGGTATTATTCCTTCACTTTTCTTAAATTCTTCCCATGGTGCAAAATTCTAAATATCTTGAACTCTTCAATACACTAGACTCTTTTTCTTTTTGTTGACTCGCTTACCAATCTTATTCTTTGGCCAACAATCCATGATATTTTTACCTTATCCTCTAGACCAAAACATTACGTGAGACCCCCCTTAGGTATAAAAATCAACAATAACCTAATTTACTACTCAAATTATGCATAAGTCCTTTCAATTTCTTCATACTCAATGCGATCGATCATTTCTTACCTTACCAATCCGTACCTTGACAAAACTCACTACCACAAACCTAAACTCACAATGAAAAACTTGAATTTTTATCTCAACCGTGTAACACAATCCCATTATCTATCAACATTAGTTCATACATTGAAGATCTTTATGAATTCACGTATCTTATCCTATAATTGAGCCTCTCCATTGATCTTACTGTATCCTTCGTTAAAAATTTGACTGTACAAGTTAACCAACCCGAAACCATAAGAGAACTTATCACCACTCTCTAGTCAAACGTATGTAGACTTCTTTCTCAAATCTTATCCAACAACCTTTAACTGATATGAATGACGTGTAACACTATCACAATATTCTAGGAAAACATATGGAACCACGTATTTCTGAATCAAATTTTCCACTCTTTGTGAAGATACATCTTTGGCCCTTGCAATCAAAGTAAGTATCCTTGTTCTCTCCTCCTTCTGAAACCTAAACTACATCCATATAATTCTTTCCATTTATGACTGTAGCTCATTTCAATTCTATTCAAGCGGTGTTTTAACACATCCTACAACTTTCTATACGATCAGACTACTCACTAAATGGTAGAAAATCACAATTTTAGATGCACACAAGTTGTTGTTACCATAGAGAATCTATTTAACCAAAAATCCTTATCATATGGTTGCATCACAAACTCTTATTACCATTATGCTCGATTAGCCCTTTCCATCACCACAAAGTCAATCTTGTCATCGACATGACATATCTAACCCAACTATACCAATCAAATTCAAAGGATTAACTCAATTTTATACTTACTTTCTTACTAAAATTTTCAATTACCTTTACACAAGTATACTCGTTGGGACTTTCTTTACCCATAAGCTTGTCATTCTAATATCGATCCACTTCCACGGAGCTTATGATGAAATCACCACTCATTTAAAATCCTCGAGATACACTTCACAAACTAACACATTAATACTGTACCAATGATCCACCACTAAAACCTTTCTTATAAACAACATTTCATCCAAGCTTGCACAGTAACAAACTAGTTGGTTTCTCAAATGTGAATGCAACATCAAATCTCATTATACGAGCATCTGATATAAGTTATGACTCTTTAAGTAGTTAGTATTCATACTTAACAATCGACATATCTATTTCCATAAACCACTCCCACCACATTGTAATGTCTGTTAGATCCACCATTAGAACACCTCACACTTACCGAGATTGTACCCAAATAGCCCACATATTTCTACCTGTTAGTAGCTGCAAAAAATTATCAAATACATTCAATCTCTATCCCAATCGATATGCATTCTTTCTTAGATCAGGTCGATAGCAGAAGTAACACACTCCATAACTCTAACCAAGTAAGCATCGATGCTATTGTAGTAGTCGTATCATGGCCTTCTTTGATATACACACAATCTATAAAATCGTAGTAGATATTCTGACCTCAATTGGCGAAACATTGTTCTCATCATTCACTAAGCAATCCATACATGTTATGACAACTCTAGTCTTTGTAGTTTCCAAAGTTATACTATTCATTATCTACCCATCCCTTTAATCATTTCACTTCCAATTGTTAAACCACTCTAAATATTGTATATACCACACAAGTACTATTCTCTTTACTAGGTAACTAACCTTACTCAACCCCTTCAAATTGCTGAACATTCTTAATTTGACCACATATCCTTTCAATAACTTTATCTCTTTCAAAACAGATCTAGACTCCAAGTCATACACGACACACCAACAACTCACATGAAGAATTATGCATGAGTCATCACTATAATAGAGAGAGTGGACTAAAATGATAGAAATCAAGTCGGACCAAGGACACACGATAGAGATTCAAAAGTAAAGATTTTTCCTAAAAGTCACTATAGCCTCTCAAAGATAAGCAACAAACGTCTTCGCACTGATCCTCGAGACTCTACTTAGACTCAACTTGTATATACGTGAGACCTATGAACCTGGGCTCTGACACTATTTTATCACGACCCAAAAATATATGTGATGGCACTCGTCTTATCCCACCAAGACAAGTCAGCCTAAACCCAAATATAATGATAATATGCGGAATTTAAAATAAAGATGAAAGTTTAACACAAATACTAAAGTGGAATACAATGTCAACTTAATTAAACCCCCAAAACGTGGTTGTCACGTGTACAAGCCTCTAAAGCGTTATAATTGATTCAAAAGAAAAAACTACAAGTCTAAAATGACATTGTTTCTAGAATAGAACAAGATCATAAATAGGAGTAAGAAGGTCCGCTGAGATGACAAACAGCTACCTCAAAAATCTCCATAGGAAGCCTCAGAAAAGAAGAGAATAGAATTTATCATAAAGATTTGGGCTCGTGACCTACAAAAATGTAGAAGCAAGGGGTGAGTACCAAACCACATGGTACTCAACAAGTAAACTTCTAAACACAAGCTAAGAGAATAGAATACGGATACTCCTTACGCCCCAACCGAACCTCCAAAACAACAACCTGCATAAAACCAGCCCAACCTAACTGTTCACAATTTACATAACACACAACTCAACAACAACACTCTAACAATTACATATCCTCAACAACAGACTTAATATTCCTCAATCACAAGTTCCACAGATAGACACTCACAAGATCAGCAAAACACAATATCAAGTTCACCAATGATAAATATGTGCAATGCAATGGAATATTGCAATGTCAAGTATAGTGATGCATATCTGACCTAGTGATACACACCCGCTGTCTCTCAGTCCGGGACCTATAGGGGACATATCTGTCCATGCATCCATCGTGACGTGCGACACATCCCTCGATAATAGTATCTATCACGACGCACGACACGTCCCTCGATATATATTATCCGTCGCGGCGTTCGACACGTCCCTCAAAATATAGTATTCGTCACGGGGCATGACACGTCCCTCGAAATGGTACATCCTCTTTAATTTCTTATTCTTTCTCAATTTACATAACACCTGTCACAGCCATGTATCAAAACAATGCAAATGTCACGTTCACAATAATGAGGAGATGACCATTTTCATAACAATACACAATTCACAACAATACAATCATGATACAACATCAACAATGAGTCAATAAGTCTTTCAAACCATTCTCAACACATCACACACCAATAATTAATCACATTGCCTTTTATTACCCCCTTTTCATCATTAGAACTATTCAATATGAACAAGTCAACTCATCACCAAGTCCCATTACTCCCCAACACATACCACAAGGAAATACACGATTCCATACACTTAACAAGGATTTAGAAATCCACTTGCCTCAAATAATCGAACAATCACTCTGGGACTTGATCATTTTCCTTTCGAAGGGCTTCCAAACCAATACAATCTATTCAAATATATAACCACAATAAGATTTTCAAACTAACAAATATTACCATATGTCTAGCCTAGACCCAAAAACTCACCCAATCTATTATCAAGTTTCTAATCGTATTGCCAATTAACATGTCAATTCTCATATTTTTCAAATTAAAGCCTAGTGTCAAATCTTAATTTCTCCAAATAATACAACCCTAATAGTTTTCATATAATATAATATACCAATATTTAATTACATATCTCAATATATCAAAACTTGAATCATAATATGATAATTATAAGAAGTTTAAAAATAATAATAATAAATAAATAGAAACCCACGTTCAAGTTAGCACATCAGTAAAACTATGAGAAACTCAAATTTATAGATGCCAAATCTATTAAAAAACAATACATCATATGCTCCTAATCATTACCTCATAGTCACTGTCCAATGATTATCCATAATCATTGTCCAGTGATACCCATAATAGCCATAAATATTTCTTTCCCCAAGTTTGTAAAAAAAAAAAACGTTATCAGATTATTCAAGTTCCCTTTTTGTTTTACAATTTAATTTCTCTTCTTTCTGGTTCACCATCAATATTATAATTATAATAATGTGACCCTTACCCGTAATACACAATACACGATTTAGGGATGATTGATGATTTACCTTGAAGTTGTTCTCGTTCTTTTTGTTCATCCGAGGATTTGAACCGCATAGATTTGGGTGATATAATTAAAAGCATAATAAGCCCCCTTTTACTTACCAATTTGTTTTTATATATGGGCTAAGTGGTATAGGGTTTTAAATAAATTATGGACTTAGCCCATTAGTTACAAACTAAATTAATTATCTAAAAATTATCGGTTAATTAATTAACTATAGTTAACGAATAGCTTCAAAATTCCCACACCAACTTCACTGACTTATCACAAATGACTCGAGACAACTATCAAGAGGGGAAAACAGTAATTTCATAAAAATTCCAAAAATGACCTTCCGGGTCATTACATCTCTAGAGTCACAGACTTAACATTACAATTTAACACAACATAATAGGGGGACAATTAAGTCATGCCTAAGATTATATAAAAGTCAGTCATATCCAAAATAACCAGAACAACCCAAGTCTGAAAACCCATAAACAAGATAGGGCAAATACGATACACATGGGTGACTATGACGAACTCTCTAACTGGGGTAGAAACATAGATGGGGGTATCAAGTACATCACAAATCATATCAAATCCCAAGGAAAACTGAACTGACACATATGAATAAGTAGAACCCGGATAAAAAAATAGTAGCCATCCGGTCACAAACAAGAATAGTACTTGTGATCACTGTATCAAACGCCTCCACCTCGATCTTGCCCGAAAAGGCATAACACTAAGCCCTATCATCATGATGGCGACCTCTTTGCCTGGCTGCACTGCTCCTCTACTTGCATTACCATTTCCCCGGCCTCCACGGCCTTGCTGATTTCCTGTTCGCTCACCTTGTGGATGCACTCTACCATTATTATTGTTGGTCGCGAGTACCACTGCTCTAGTATGTTGTTGCGCGGATTCAAACATGCGCGGGTGGGGACAATCACTTCTCATATGCCCAGGTTCTCTACAATTATAACAAGTGAGTTCAAAAGATGGCCTGCTGCCCGCCGAAGGTACGACTCCCTGGCCATCCTGAATAAAATTCTGGTGTGGAGTTCCCAAGTAACTACTGTAGAAGCGGGCAAGGTTGACTGAATTGGTCGGGCTGCAAGTGTCGGCCTATCTGAACCTCTGGAGTATTAACCATGAAAGTTACCTGTGATGCTTCTTATCTAAACCTTTGGCCTGCCTGTCACGTCTAACTCCTTCCACTTTCTTCACAAAATCTGTCACCTCATTAAAACTTTTCCATGCAGAGATCATGTGAACAGACAATACCTGTAGTTCGGGGCTCAGTCCCTTGACAAATAGACGAATCCTCTCCTCCTAAGTAGTCACCAATTGTGTACCATATCTTGACAATGCATGGAACTTAGCCTCATAAGCAGCTACAAACATACCACCCTGCTCTAAAGCCATGAACTCATCCTTCCTGCGATCCCTCAAAGTCTGGGGCACATACTTTTTTAGAAACAAAGCATGAAATTACGTCCAAGTGAGTAGGGGCAAAACTGATGATCTGCATTCCACATATGCTCTCTACCACTGTTTAGCCTCACCTTGAAGTTGGAAGGTCACAAACTCTACTCCATGCTGATGTACAATACCCAACTTATAAAGCCTCTCATAATAATCCAAAATGAACTCATAGGCGTCCTCACTCTCAGAACCATGGAACACATACAACTTCAACTTCAGAAACTTAGTCAACATTTCATGCTCATTACCAGTCGTCATTGGACCTATTAAGGGATGGAAGAAGGCATCAGTGCCTACCGCTCCATCTATCCTGTGAGTAATAGTAGTAACGGGGCGGTTGATCGGAGGTTAAACAGCTTAAACAACAGAAAGGACTCCACGGCTGACCAACCCCTTCAAGAAAAACATGATCTGTTGAGCTAACATTGGGTCTAAGGGAGGAATGCCGGTATTCCTAGCCGGTGCATGCTCTTCATGTCCAACATCCCCCTCGTCCTCAATCTCCACATTCTCTTCTACCTCTTCTTGAGGTGCAAGAGGGGCCTTCTCCCTTGGAACATTCTCAGCTGGGGCTCCACCCCTAGAGGGTGCCACTCTTCCTCTGCCCCTACCTTAAACCCTAAACCCTAAACTAGGTCTAAGGGAGGAACACCGGTATTCCTAGCCGGTGCATCCTCTTCATGTTCAACATTCCCCTCGTCCTCAATCTCCACATTATCTTCTACCTCTTCTTGAGGTGTAGGAAAGGCTTTCTCCCTTGGAACATTCTCATATGGGGCTCTACCCTTGGCGGGTGCCACTCTTCCTTTGCCCCTGTCCCTTGCTCTTCCCCTACCTTTGCCTCGACCACGACCTCTGGCTGCAGACTCCTCAACTGGCTTACTGACGGGAGCTACGGGCCTGACACCGTTGAATCGTGTGTTAACCATCTGCGGACAGAAGAGTGAAATAGATTAGATATCAATTTTTATCACCAGATACAAATTGGATTGAAGTTCATAGCACGAAATGAGAGAAAAGACAAAAAGATATCCTAAAGTGCTATAGCCTCTCGAAGAAAAGTACAGACGTCTCCGTTCCAATTCGCAAGACTCTGCTAGACTCGTTTTGGTACAAATAGATCAACAAACCTAGGGCTCTGATACCAACTTTTTCATGACCCAGACCGTCATGATGGCACCCACACTAACCCTCAGGTGGGAGAATCATTACTATAACCCAACTAAGAAACACAACAATAAACTAAACATTTAAAGATACAGAATCATGTTTAAATGTCTAAGGAAAATGGAGTTCCCATAAACTCTGAAAGTTAAACAAACCAACTACCAACCAATTGCAGAAAACAACTCCTAGAACCTGAAAGTCAATGTACCAAAACTTTAACGATCAACAAATCTAAGGAAAAGGGGGTGCAACTCTGAAAACAAAAACATAACAGTCTAATAGATAGTCCTAGTTCGGAAAGATTGGACTAAACAAAAGAGAACCCATGACAGCTTGGAAGAACTGGCTCACCCTTGAATTCGGTCTCGATCAGTGATCTCTTAAATGAAGTCTGTCAATAGCCGCCTGAAGATGCCCTGTACTGAACAGAGAAAGAGCAAGTGCAATATCAGTACACAACGATAGTGAACTGGTAGGATCGCGCGGCTATTCCCATAAGCGCAATATACAACGAACAATCACAGCGCAGTTGCTGACATCCTTTGAAAGGGTGCAACGTCACAGTGACTCACCAAAAAATAATAATGTAATTTTAAAATAATTTAAAGAATATTTTAAAAAAGGGTAAATGTGTAAAATGGGAGTCGCCACCTAATTTTAGGAAAAACTAGGAAACCAATTTATTAATTAACTTAAAAGAATGTCTACGAAATCAATAAATTCTAGGTAACTGGTTCAAGTTATTCCAAAGGGAAGGTTTTTAACATCCTTTGAAATCCACAACGGTGGGTCTCGACTGAATCCATTTTTTTCAAATTGAGTAGGAGATAAAAATAATATACAAGTATAATAAACATGAAGTATACACAAATAATAAAATGGAAATAATAAAATAAGAAACGACCTAAGATTTTCCTAACATCGATTTATACAAAATAATGAATGGAGAAATATAAATTAAACTTCATTCGAATAGCTTCAATGGGAAGCACCTCCGGGTACCTGTAAAGACACTTAGTAAAAGTGTTACTAATGAATAAATATGAATAAAAATGAATAAAAATGAATAAATCAAATAATAACTTAAAAAACTAAAAACCCATCTTATTAACATGTGACACCTTGGAAATCGACAGTAATTTCTTCATCGGCCAATTTTAACAAACAAAATATATGGAATTAAACTAGATTTCTGTCTTTCAACATTGGGGAGACCTCGAAAACTGATGGAGAGATTTTTTCATTGGCCAGTTGAACATGATGTATTTTAGACAAAAATCAAATGAAATTAACACAATATAAAACAAATGCATTAGCCTGCAGGTAATAACTAAGTAACATCAACATAATTTACGAGAAAAATGGAAAATAACACGTGAAATTAATCTAAATAAACAAAAGTAGAAAATATGTGGAAAAAAATAGAGTCAACAGTCAAGCATAATGAAATCAAAACCATGTCTATTTACTGGCATGTTCAAAAGTTCATCTAAAACAAAAATATTTTCTGCAAATATCAAATAACAAAAATAACATTAACAATAGGACCAAAATAACAATAATTGATAATGAATCAAAATCAACAGTGAGTAAAATTAATTAACAGATTAAAGCTTAGACACAAATATGTACTAAAATGGAAAGAATGAGAAAATGGTCACCGGAGTTTGTGATGGCAGTGTTGTGGAGTTGTTGGTGGTTCCGGTGGTGAAGCTTTGTTCTTCGTCGGAGCATCGTTAGGAAGGAGAAGAGGCAGTAAGGCGGATCTGGTTCCGTTTGGTTTTGTTTCTTGTTGCTCAAGAGCTCGCCGGAAAAAGAGCTCGTAGCTCACAGAATTACCTGCTAATCGAAAATAAAAATCATAAATGGGTGAGGGGAAGGGAGTGGTTTCTGGGTCTGATTTGTAGTGGGGTTTATGGTTTGGTTTAAATTTTTCCGAAAACGGCGAAGGGGAGAGGGAGAAGTGGCAATTTTTATAGTGGGGTTTGGAAGTTATTGTTGCGAAAGAACTGAGAGGTGCAGGGTTGTCTTGGTCGACTGTTTGGTTGCTGGAACTGGTGGGGTTTGAGGTTGTTTTGGGTCAGGTTTGTCATTGTTGTAGTCATCGGAGTTGGTGATGAATGGAGGTGGGTTGGGCTGGTTTTCTGGTTGGTTTTTCATTGGGGTTTCAGGCAGGTTTGAGGTCTGGTGGTGTTTGGACAGTTTCGGCTTGGAGCCGGCTGAAAACGGAGAAGGAAAGAGGTTGGAGTGATCTGGAAAATGGAGTTTTTGGGTTGCTGGAACTTTGCCGTATTTAGGAGTGGTGGCAGCCGGAAAATTAATAACTAATGGAACCCTTTTGTGGATAAAAATCTGAAAATTTCGAACCCCAATCTAATTATATCTTACCACCCCTTAACCTAATGAACAATCTATTCTTTAAATAGGAAATTGATAACCATCAATAGTACAATACCACTATATTAAAACTGTGGCCTAAAACCATTGGTTAATAAATTATCTGTGTATGAAATGAAATCTTATCCATATCAAAATGAATTTCTGGACTGTGCAAAATATCAAAATAAATATTAATAAATGTAACAGATAAAATGAATATGAAAAAATGTAATGAATGTAACCAATGACATGTAAAAAATGCAATTTAACAGAAATAATGATTTTATAAAAATGAACAAATATTTGAACGTATTCAATCGGTAGTGACAAAATTATATAAATAGAAGTAATCGATAAAAATCCTAATACTTTGAGAATAAGGATAATTATCAATAAATTGCATTAAAATGGCAAAACATGTATTTTGAACTATTTAAAAAATAAAATACTTAAAATGTATTAAATTTAGAAATATCAGATCAAATTTTGGTGTCAACAACTTTTCCCTTTATTTGATTAGGATCGATGAAAGAGATCCTGGTCAAACAAAGTTGTCAAACCAAAATTTGGTTTGATAAACTTTGAACAAAACAATATGAGATTATAGTAGAGATTTTGAACAATACTCTACATCCGCCAATGGGCTGAAAATAACAAACAAAACGCAGAGATTGATTGTAAACTGAACAACATTCACATACCTTCAATGTTACTTTCAAAATTGCACAATGAAGGTAGTGTACCTCTTTGAAAGGAAGATGATGTGAATAACGTGTCATTTTGAACGAGGTGGCGACTTAACTTGTCTCTTGAAAGGCAGACGACCCCACTTGAACTTTACGTGTCACTTTGAACACGGTGACAACCCATGTGTCTCTTTGAAAGATGGATGACCTAACTTTGACTTAACTTGCCATTTGAAGGGAGATGACAACCCAATCTTGAACCAAATATGCCACTTGAAGGGACGTGACAACCCAACTTGTCTATTGAAAGGCAGATGACCAATTTGAACATAACATGTCACTTTGAACGAGGTGACAACCCAACGTGTCTCTTTGATAGGCAGCCGACCCAAATTGAACTTAACGTGCCATTTGAAGGGAGATGACAACCCAATATTGAACCAAATATGTCACTTAAAGGGATGTGACAACCCAACGTGTCTCTTTGAAAGGCGGACGACCCAATTTGAATATAACATGTCAATTTGAACTAGGTGACAACCCAACGTGTCTCTTTGAAAGGCAGACGACCCAACTTGAACTTAGCATGTCACTTGAAGGGAGATGACGATCCAACGTGTCTCTTAAAAGGAAAACGACTGATTGAATTACGCTATCAAAGACACTTCACCCAATTCTAAGCGTCTACGGTCGTTAATCAATATAAAACCCAACTAAACGAGTTGGGGTCAATCCCATAGGGAGCGGTACTTGTTTAAGATTCAATAGGTAAGTATGAACATGATCAAATCAGGCATAGGAATAAAAATTATCGAATAAAGACTTTATTCAAATCAGGGGGTGACACGAATGTCAAATGGGGGGTTTTGGTATGAAATTATCAACTACAAACAGTGGCAAACAATACGAAATAACAATAATGAGACGAGTTCTTCAGATGTGATTCGATTATAGGTTAATATAGACAAATGGGTAATTGCATCTATTTGAAAATAGCTAGATATTAGTGAGTAAGCTAGGCTATAGAGGGGATAAACTTTCTCTCGAACAATTTACCCTGAATCAAGTTTATTTTTCTCGGACATCAACAAGCATGCAAAGTAAGAACAGCCTACACCTTAGTCCATTCACTCTCTCGGGATGAATGTTTGGGATTGGGTCTAGGATTCAGTCTCTTGAGCTGAACCCAGTTCAACCCAATACCCACAGACCATCAATCAATAAGTTTAGTTTTAAAACCTCTCTCTCGAGCAAGCCAAAAACACAAGGGTAGAAATGCATTTGCAACTACAATTCTTAAATTAAACCATAATTAATGATTGAACTCACTTCTAAATAGCATTTAAACTAATAATTAGCAATACCCATAAACTAAATCAGCCCATATTCACATAATCACACCCCAAGAATTGGAGTTTTAGCTAGACATCATAAAAAGGTAATAACAAATACCAAATTGATTATCCATCAACTCGGTAAGTGTAGATTCACCCTTACAATGCTCCAATTCAAAGAATCTCAAAGACCCACTTCCAATTTCTTAAAACTGAAAAACTTCAATTCTTCAAAACTTAGGAAAAACTAGAGAAAACTGTCTCACCAGTTCAAAACTCAATAATAGACTGAAAATATATTAGCTAAGATATTAAGCTAATTGTTCAAAATGTATTTATAGTCGCCAAAAATGTGTTGCAAAGAGTCACTCGATGAAGTAAGTCGGTCTCGGTGAACCACTCAGCGAGCCGCCCTTTGGTCATTTCCATCGCCCTTCTACCTTGACATTAAGCACCCTCAAGGTCTGTAACTTTGGGCGATCCAACACTGCAATGCGGAACCACTTGGTGATTCGCCGACTGCTCCTTTCTCTCGCCAATTTGGTTCTTTCCTTCAGGGCTTTGCACACTTGAACTTTAGGCGGTCAAGTAGCCATTTGGCGACTCGCCAAGTGGACTTGGCGATCACCAGACTTGCTTTTCTTCTTTGTTTCTGCTCGCTTTGTTCCTTTTTGCAAATTAGTGTCCTTGCTTTGTTCCTCAATCCATATACCTGGAAATAGTGGTGGCAAATGGGCGGGTTGGGTCAAATTTGGGCGGGTTAAAAATGGGTCAACATAAAATGGGTAATAATTCAATCCACCCATATTTGATATGGCTAAAAATAGATTGGGTAAAATACTAGTTTACCCATATTTTTATGAGTAAATAGTACTCTACTTAAGAACTCATCATGGAGAAAATATTTTAGTCTTTTCTTAGATGAAAAATGTTGAAAATGCTTCATTTAGTTTTATTGTATCATAAAAGTAAAAACAAAAATCCTAACTTTTCAATATAAAATAAATTTATGTAATAACAAGGGGAAAATATTTTTAATTTCAAAGTAAATTAATAGTTGCATTTTAGGACTAAAACACGCTTAATGCACTTTAAGGCTTAAGCAATGTCAATACTAATACATGATTTGCTTATTTTACACTATTAATTATCATTCAATATAAAATTAAACAAATATAATATTATAATTATAATTAACAAAAGAAATGTACATTTAAAATATATATATTTTTGGAGGGCCAAAAACTTCACCTTTTCAATTATAGAGAAAAATAATTAGTTCTTTAGAGGAACATAAAAAGGAAGAGAAGTTATAATTATTTTTTAGCGATATCATGAATTTTGAGTGAATAAAAGTTAGAAGCTTAACCCATTTGGTTAATCCATATTTTACCCATATTTTATCCAAATTTTTATGGGTTGAATATGGGTATCAACCCATAATTTACCCATGTAAAGAGTCACTCACCCAACCCATTAAAATATGGGCTCAATTTGCCAGCACTACTTGGAAATCAAGGGTTTTACATCAGTTATTGGCACAAAATAAACATTTGAGGACACAAAATCTATATAAAATATGTCACTTGAAGGGATGTGACAACCCAACGTGTCTATTGAAAGGCAGACAACCAATTTGAATATAACATGTCACTTTGACGAGGTGACAGCCCAATGTGTCTCTTTGAAAGGCGATGACCCAAATTGAACATAACGTGCTATTTGAAGGGAGATGACAATCCAATCTTGAACATAAAGTGTCACTTAAAGTGACGTGACAACCCAATGTATCTATTGAAAGCCATACGATCCAATTTGAATTTAACTTGTCACTTTGAACGAGGTGACAACCCAACATGACTCTTTGAAAGGCGAACGGCCCAACTTGAAATTAACGTGCCATTTGAAGGGAGATGACAACCCAATCTTGAACTTAATATGAATGGTGTATCACAAAATCTGCAATAACAATGTTAGTAGCAAATATAACATAAATGCAACATAAATTATTCAAAATGGCCTCATATGAACAAGGTATTAACCAATGCAACAATTCAAACTTAATAATAGAATGAATAAAAAAAATGTCAATTTGAAATGGAATAACAAAATAAAAAGTGTCATATTGAACGGCATGACACTCATTTTTAAAAAGCATCATTTTATTTGAGATAACAAATTATTTTTTTAAAAAATGTCATTTTGAAATGTATGACGACCTAAATTTAAGAAGATGTCAATTTAAAGGGTATGACTACCCAAATTTAAGAAAGTATTATTTTGACGGGTATGCCGACCCAAATTAAAAAAAAAGTCATTTTGAAGGATATGACGACCCAAAAATACAATTTTAACTATGAAACGGTCCACAAACTTACTTTGGACAAGTATCAACAATGAAACGGTCCACAAAATTGGTTTGGACAATTATCAACAATGAAACAGTCCACAAAGTCGGTATGGATAATTATTGAAAAGTGGGTATCAACCCATTTTTATTTTATGAACAATGAAACATATTTTAACTTGGTTAGCACCAACAATAGTATTGTACAAAAATTTCTCACATTTCTTTCTCTTTCAACTGAGATTGACTTCGAGGTAATTCCTATGGATTCAAGTGGTACCTCAGTTTTACTCAAGTAACGACAAGAATTTTTCATCTTGCTATAAATAAAGGCTTTGAACTAGACCTAAAATCATGTTTCAAGTGCCCTCACTACAAAGAAAGTTCCAATTTGCACGCATTTAAAGTATTTTGATTTGGGAACATTTGGAAAAGCACACTCACACTCTATAAAAAATGTTCAACACATGCAATTGTGATACCATAAGCTTGGCCTTCATATAAATATCCACTAATTTTAGAACATTTGACCTGAAATCATGTAGGACTTGTTAATAGCTTGTAATGTAGGCTTAAGGACGGGTAGAATAATCATTTGGGATAAAAGTGACTTGTTCCCTTCTAGAGCATTGCACTAAATTGATGCTTTCAACATTTGTTACACTTTTAGAGTTTGATCCTCTTTGTTGTCCCTTCCTTTTGTACTTTTTTGACTTCTTTTGAAGATTTGTTTGTTTGAGCTTTTTGCCATCTCATCATCTTTTGAATTTTCTCCTGATTGTTTGGATTAATCTTTTTCTTTTGTTGAAACTTAGCTTGTTTGAACTTGTGGGGAATTTTCAACTCTTCTTTCTTTCTTTCTTTTGAAGTCATTTTTGTATTCTTGACTTTTTGGGACTTTGGTAACTTTTGTCTTTGACAAATTTGAACTTTAAATCTTCTTTTATAACTTGCACGTCTTCAGTGCGCTCAAGAAAGTCAGGCCAAAAGAGGGTTAGTGCGTATAGGCACTCAGAAAGTGTATAAACTAAGATGTGGTTATCAAAAGAATAGGATTCAGGCTCAAAGTGGGAAAAACTAAGGATTAATGTTATTTGGTAGGCTTTGAAAGGCTCAAACGGGTCAACGAAGGCCTACGATCATTTTTCAAATCAAACATTACTCATAATTCGCCTCAATAAATATTTAGGCCAAATTCTAGATCAACCAAGCAACACAATTGAATTTAATAAAAAAACTCACCACACAATGCATATGAAACAATGAATCTGGTTTTGTTCTAATCTTCAATGTATGCAAGAGAATATTTTCCCGTGTAATAAAAATATGAATGAGATGTACCAAAAGAATCCATGGCTTAACAACAAGTCAATCCTCTCAATTTCAACAATTATTTTTCATATGCACACTCGAACTATGTTGGCACCAACCAAGTCAAAATAAGATCACATTTTATAAAGAATAAAAAAAATAAAGAATCTTTTGAATAAAGAATACTGAACCCTAGAAGGGCTGCCTACGTATCTCATTAATAATAATCAGGTTTGCATAGTTCGTTCAGATGTGGTATTAAAAGTAATTTTTGAACAACAAATGAATTTTTTGAAAGAAAAATAAATGGAATAAAAAACCAATGAGCCACATTTAAGGGGGGGGGGGGAACCCAAATTTAACAAAAATATTTTTTATTATTTAAAAAAACTTAACAAGAATGAAGAAATCAGTGAGTCACATTGAAACAGTGGACTACCCAAATTTAACAAAAAATCTTTTTATTAATTAAAGAAAAAGTGACAAAACTAATAAAAAAATTAATGAGTCACATTGAAGGGCGGGCAACCCAAACTTTAAAGATGTCAAATAAAACAAATTTTTAGTGGAATGTAAGATAAATAAAATCAAAGATATACAACGAATATAACATCATGTAAAAAGAATAAAACAATGTTAAATTGTATAAACCAACTTGGACTGCTGCCTCATAAATCTGGTGTCTGAGTACAACCTTGGTGAAATTTTTGATGGCGTTCCTTAAATTTTTTGCCCCTGTTTCAATTACCAACCTCTGGTATTCAATCTTGTAGCAACTGTCTCCTTTGTTAAATTTTTGGAGACTCCTCAAAAAAAAATTCCCCAGTTTCCGCTTGGAAATAATGGAAAGCTTACGGGGAACATGACCTAAAACGACCTGTTCCCTTCATTATAGAAAAGCCAATGGGAAAATTTTTTGGGCCGGAAAACTTTTTCGTAGTAACTTGGAATTTCCCAACCTAGTCCAGATTTGGACGAAATCAGAGTCAGTAAGGTCTAGAGAAATCTGCTAATAATTGGGTGATCTAACTATGATTTTTATCACATGAGTAGATAGATAAGACGTTAAGGAACTCGTGCGACTTGACAAAATTGAATTCAGGCGAGTAGAACTCTCAAAACTGATCTTAGCGTGAACGGGTAGTTTTTGAGTGTCATGGGTTGGAGGTGTGTTGTGAAATGGGGGTTTGAAACTCATAAATTGACTCACTGGTTCTGTGCAAGCCGCTGTAGCGGGGTGAGGACCGCTGTGGCGGGCCAGTCGCGAATTAAGTCGGAAATAAACCCCAAAATCATTTTATTCTTCAAGTATTGACTTTGATAGCTAGGAGACGACCCCAGGTGCTTTCTTGATACTTTTCCACCATTCTTGAGGATAAAGGTAATGTTTTCACTCTCCGAATCTGTTTTTGATCCGTAGAACTTAGTGTCATGGGTAACTACTGTCGAGGAAGGATTTTGGAACTGTTTGGATGGTGGGAAAAGCCTTAATTTGGATATTAGGATCAAGGGTTTGACCTATGGTTGATATTATTGATTATTATCTGAGTAATTAAGTCTTGATTATTGATCCTAGCATTATATTGATTGTTTGTAGAATAAGAACAAGCGGAAAGAATCCGGAAAGGGAAGAATCAAGTTTCTTATGGGATTTCAAGCTTTGTTCGAGGTAGGTGATGGGTGTTATTTCATGTTGTGTGATATATGTTTGTTCTTTCTTCATTATGATACATGGATGTATATGCGAATGGTACATTATTGATCACACTAATCGTAAATGATGATAGACGGCTAATTGAATGGCATGAATCTTGACTTGATTGTATAATATTGAGAATATACTTGTGAATGTGATTGTTGCTTGTTGAATGGATCGGGTGTTGTATTCCGACACACTAACTGAATTAGTTGCCACGTACCGGCATAAACATTGGAACGGGTGTCACGATCCGACACACTAACTTGGAACAGGTACCACGTACCGGTACACTAACTGTTTGGGTGTGGGTTCCATGACAGGAACATTGACTTGGCATAACTGTATATTTTGAGAATTATGAAATTGTACGTTGTTCGTAAATGATGTTGATATTGTATATGTTCGGTGTGTGCATGTTATTATTATGTTGTAATGGCTTTTTTATTTGCACTTAGTGGGATAGTCGCGTGATCCTACCAGTACACTGTGGTTGTGTACTGATACTTCACTTGCTCTTTCGTTGTTGAGTACAGGGCATCTTCAAGCGGCTATTGGCATACATCATTTAGAAGATCAGTGATCGTCATCGAATTCAAGGGTGAGCCGGTTCTTCTGGGCTGCCATGAGTTCTTTTTTTGTTTATGTCCCCATTCCGAACTTAAACTAGTACATTATGATTTCTTATATATAACTGGGCTGTACCCATTTTCTTAGACTTGTTGAATTTTAGATGTTTTGGTACATTGACTTCAGGTTCTAGGTATTATTCCGCATTTGTTTGATTAGAATTTTAGAGTTTATGGGAACTCTATTATTCCTTTAGCATTTAAACAATCTTCCGTAACTTTTAATGCCTTAGTTTTGATTAAGTTGTGTAGTTCTTTGGTTACCTAATTAGTATTAATGGTTCTCCCACAACAGGGTTAGTGTGGGTGCCAATCACGATGGTCTGGGTCGTGACAAAGTTGGTATCAGAGCCTAGATTCATTGATTTCGATGTACCGAAACAAGTCTAGTAGAGTCTTGCAGAAGTGTATGGAGAAGTCTGTACTTTTCTTCGAGAGGCTATATGACTTAAGGAAATCTCTATGTTTTCTCTTGTCTCCTTTCGTGCTATAACATGATTCCATTTGGTATCAGGAGATTCGAATTGGTATCTAATCTCCTTCATTCTTCTATCTATAGATGGTTAACACTAGGTTTAACGGCGCCAGGCCCATAGCTCCCGTCAATGCGCCAGTTGAGGAATCCGCAGCGAGAGGTCACTGTTGAGGCAAGGGTAGAGGAAGAGCAAGGGGCAGAGGCCGATGTAGGGTTGCACCTACTAGGTATGGAGCTCCGATTGAGGATGCTCCCAGGAATGAGAATCCTCCTGCACATGATGAAGAGATAGAGGAGAATGATGGACTAGAGGAAGAACTGCAGGCTGAGACTACAGGTATTCCTCTCTTAGATCAAGTGTTAGCCCAACAAATTATGTCGTTATTGAAAAGATTGGTTGGACCAAGAGTGCTTTCCTCTGTTCAAATAACTCAAGCTCCCGCCAATCCCCCTATTGCTATCACTGTCTCCAAGGTTGGTGGAACTGTAGGTAATGATGCTTTCTTCCGTCCTTTGTTGGGTCATGTTATGACTGGTAATGAGCATGAGATGTTGACTAAGTTCTTGAAATTGAAACTGCCTTTGTTCCATGGTTCTGACAGTGAGTACGCATATGAGTTCATCCTAGATTGTTATGAGAGGCTTAATAAGTTGGGAATTATCCATCAACATGGTGTGGAGTTCGTGACCTTTCAACTTTAGGGTGAGGTTAAGCAGTGGTGGAGAGCTTATGTGGAATGCAAATCTTCAGTTTTACCCCTACTAAGTTGGACCCAGTTTCATGCTCTGTTCTTGGGGAAGTATGTGCCCCGGACCTTGAGAGATCGTCAAAAGGATCAGTTCATGGCTTTGGAGCAAGGTGGTATGACTGTGGCTGCTTTTGAGGCCAAGTTCCATGCTTTGTCTAGATATGCTACGCAATTGGTGACAACTGAGGAAGAGAGGATCCACCTATTTGTTAAGGGACTAAATTCAGAATTGCAGGTATTGTCTATTCATATAATCTCTGCAGGAAAAAGATTCAATGAGGTAATAGCTTTTGTGAAGAAAGTGGAGGGGGTGAGGCGAGATGGTCAGGCTATGGCATTGGCTAAGAAAGGCAAGAATTCAGATAACTTTCAGGGTGCTTACTCCA
>JAJOOD010071450.1:0-100993 GCA_029582525.1 Solanum tacnaense
TTTGACTTACTACATAATATTCTTCTTTTTGTCGTTTAAACCAGTTTCTTATTGTTGGTATTTCGAATATTTTCGCTACGCTTAGGTCTAATTCTTTTTCTTTTATTTGTTCAAATATACTATTATCAAATATTATTTTTTGTTCTAAAGATTCTTCGTCTTGATGTTCTTCTTTAGTTATTATTTGTATATCTGTTTCAGTCATTTGTTATATTATAGAATTCATTGTCTGATTCTATTTCTATATTATTATCTATTTCATTTTCTGATATTTCATATATGCTATCTTCACTTTCTAATTCATAATCTATGTACTTTATCTACCTATATTTCTCATCGTTTATTATTATTTCTGATATTTGTTTTTTCTTTGGGTTTTTAGGTAATTTACAATCTCTAGCTATGTGTCCTAATTTTTCACAATTATAACAAGTACATTCCGTTAATTTTCTCTTTGGTCTATATGGCCTTTTGGTTTTGTAGTTTTTTACATAGTATCTTCTTCTCAGTTTTTTATATTTATATTTTGATCTATATTTTTTATTATATTTCTTTCTATTTTTATAATACCTATCCGTACAAACAAATTGAGGTGTTGTTTTATTTTTGCAACATGCCAAGTTTTTTATGAATATTTTTTCCATTTTTATTTCTTCTTTATGTTTTTCACATAGTTCTACAAACCATCGTTGCAAGAATTTCATTCTAGCTCCTAAGGTATCTCTGTTAATCCTGCTTCATTCCAACTTTTTATTACTTTTGAATTAAAAGGTTCTGGTAATTTTGTAAAAATATAATTTTCTTATTTCTTTACTTTCTTCTGTGCTATATGTTCCTTTATAATAGTAATCTCTAAATGCACATGTATATTCATCTACATAACACATATTACATATTGCTAATTTTGTCATTAGATTCCGGTTTATGATTTTTTGTTTATTTTGTTCTTCTACTTCTGTCGTCATACTACCAAATTCATTTCTTATAGCAAAATAGACTTAACAGTAATATAAAAAATGAATTTAGTAGTATTACAACAGAAGTAGAAGAACAAAATAAAGAAAAAAATCATAAACCGGAATCAAATGAAAAAATTAGCAATATGTAATATGTGTTATATAGATGAATATACATGTGCATTTAGAGAATACTATTATAAAGGAACATATAGCACAGAAGAAAGTAAAGAAATAAGAAAATTATATTTTACAAAATTACCAGAACCTTTTAATTCAAAAGTAATAAAAAGCATGTATTGACACTCGGTTTCATTCAAACTCTTATTTATATATGTTAATTCCTTAAATATTCAGTATATTTTCTCGTACTGACATCCCTCGTGGGGTGGATGCTGCATTTCATGCTGCAGGCACATGTACTTCAGCTAGTAGACCTCCTCAGTTGGAGAACACGACACTCAGCTACTTTTGGTGAGCTCCAGATTGATTTGGAGTTTTATTGAGTCCTTGGTAGATTCATTTTGGTATTGTATCGTAGTTAAGAGTAAGGTGGGGTCTATCCCGACCTACTCTGAGGTTTTCTATCTTTTATAGGCTTTATAGACTTATGTATATGGTTCAGTTGCATCTCAACAAGTTGTGGTCTCAGCGGCCAAGTCATGTATATAAGTTTTAGGTCTACTTATGTTGGTTCGTATCGCTGCATCCTACGTGAACTTGTCACAAGATTGTCATAGATATATACATAGTTAAGCACAGGTTACATGCTGGTTCTTTCGGGCCTTTAGGGCATCGGGTGCCTGTCTGTCTTAATGCAATGTGAGGCGTGACATGATATCATAAGGTAAAACTATTAATCCTAACCTTCTTCCTGTTCTGACTATCTTTTGGCACTAAAACAAAAGCTTGATGTGTTGCCATGACCACAAATTTGGATTTCTCGATTATGCTCAGTGAAGCTACAACTTTCTCAAGGCTATCGAGGTTAGTTCGGATTATAGCTTTATCCACACACCAAAATTCTTTGACCTTCATTATGTTAATAGTGAACCCTCCATGATTCGACAGTCAATTACTATTGTCATTGAAAGTGACAGTTTGAAGAGTGAGAATTCTGTAATCAATCAAGTCTGGAATTTTATGGTTCAAATTGATGCAATTCTCAATGGTATGTCCAACACCTCCTGAATGGTAAGCACAATGATAATTGAACTTGTAATGTCAGAAATTGACATTGACATTTTTGGAAAAAGCTTTGTTCGACTTTCAACCAAAGGAGTAAAGACTCGAGGAGATTTCTTCTCAAGTAGTGGACGAGGAAGATTGTAATTATTTCGTGTAGGTGGAGGTACTTGATGATAAAGTGGAGGATTCTGGCGAGTAGGTACTGGTGTTTGAAAATTTGGGTATTGTAGAGTTTGGTAGCTAGGAGGGGCATTTGGGTAAGTTTGCAATGTGAATTGATAACTTGATTGAACATTTGGGTAATTTGGTTGGACATAAAAGAAGAGGTAAGGATTTTACGGGGCTAAAGGATAGGTTTTGAATGGTAAAGACTTTCAAACATTGTGACCAATATGTCTATTTGATTATTGGCTCAATTCAAATGACACAGAGGAAACATCTTCCCTTTTCCTCCTCAATGGTCCTGAGGATTCACTTTGGAAATTCATCCAGATGATATTTTTAGTCTTGAGACCGTCTTTAATAGCCTCACCAATTTGACTGTCTCACTGAACTTCCCTCCTAAAATGAGCAACATCCTATTGTAGTACTCTGGCTCTTGAATGCGCACGAAGACTGCAATAATCTCTTTCTCGGTCATGAGAGGTCTAACCCTTTCAAGTTCTTTTCTCTAGCAGTAGGCATATTCTCGATAGGTTTCAGTAGACTTCTGTTTGATTCCCTTCAAAGAGTATCTATCAAGAATAATTTCTACATTATAAGAAAACCTTTCGATAAAGTCTTTAGCCAAAGCATTCCAACTTGGCCACTACTTGATTTCTTTAGAAATAACCCATTCCAAAGCTTCTCCTTTTATACTTCGACTAAAGAGTCGCATTAACAAAGCTTCATATTTCCCTACTCCCACAAGTTGGTCACAATAAGCTTTCAAATGAGTCAAAAGATTTTCAACTCTACTAAAAGTTTCAAATTTTGGTACTTTAAAACCTTTCAAAAGGTCCAAATGTGGATGAATGCACAAATCTTCATAATTTAACCCCAGAATGTTGTGGATGTATTGAAAGGCCTTCGTTGAATTCATAACTTCCTCTCTGATGCTTTGCTCAAACTTTCCTTTTATGACCTTCCACTCTTTCTCCTTCTTCTCATAATGATCGAGTTTAAAATGTGTGGTAAATAGAGGATATAATTCTAACAATATTGGAATATGAAAAGCGTCTTTACGAGGTATGGATTGAGTAGTAGGTACGCTTTGAACAGTTTGAGTAGGGATTTGATGGATTAGAGGAAATTTTTGGTGACTGTTGGTATTTGGATTCTGAGGAGTAAGTGACTTTTGGTGTGAGGAGCTAGCATGATATGGGTTAGGGGTAGTTAGGTTGATGATGGGGTGTTTTGGAATCGTAGCGATGGTTGAAGTGTTTGGAAGATGTTCGGATGTTGGATTCGAAGTCGGAAAATGGAATGAAGGTCTTCCCTTTTCTGGAGTAGTAGTATTGGGAATGATAGCCAGATTTGTCAAATCTCGAGTCTTATCCATTTTGGCCCTCATTTCAGCAATCTGTTGGAACAATTGTGCAATCAACTAGTTCTGTTCAGCAATGATATGGTCATTCACTGTAATTTCGGTTGAATTAGTCTTCTCAACATTTCTAACCACTTTTTTTTGCCTTTTGACAGACTTTGGTCAGAGAATGAATTTTTGAGGTCTTTGGACCTTCAGAAGTATGTATGTTTAACCATTTTCTCAACACAGATCAGTTTTGAGTATCTGACAAAGAAATATAACTCAAAAGATAAGTGTGTTAGTCTATGTAGATTATAAATAATACAAAATATCACACATATGATTGCAAACACATAAGGGTTGCTTCAGTCGAAGATAAACGAGCACAGAGAAATATAAAAGTGACTAAATAGACAAGAATTTGTCTATTTGATTTTGAATTTAGTGAATCAGGAATGTTGGCTTGTGTCGAGTCAATGGCTTTTCTGTAACTACCCGAACCGTCGTTATTTAGGAGAAACAAAAATTCAGGGAAATTTTTGGGCCACTGTCCCGCCAGGGTGGGCCTAGCCGCTAAAGCAATGGTGCAACATCGGGGTATAATGGGGCAATAGCGGGATAGGTGAGACAAAATGTAAATAACGCGAAGTCTTACTTTCTCCTCCTTACTAAAATACCTATTTTAGTCGCTAACACCGTAGAAACCCCCAAAAGGCTGCTCTAAGAATGGGAAGGAAGGAGAAGGACATTTCTAGCGTAAGGAGGTAGAGGGATGGCAGATTTCTAGTCAAGATCACCGTTACAAAGTCTCGAAACAAGAATCTAAGTCAAAACTCTGTGCAACTGCTTGGCGCACATGTAGGCTAGGTTTTATGAATTGAGTAGCTATAAATCTGTGCTCACGTCACGATATATGTAAGGCAATGGTAGGAGTTATGCATAGGCCTTCGTGCACCAAACGAAATATGATTAAATCCTAGGAAGAGGCCTTAGATGATGAACTAGGCCTAGGTATGGCTAAATTTATGTTTATAGGATATACGTCGTTGAATAGTTCATGGGTGATGGTTGTGATTTCATGATTGTCTTATATATGTTTGTTCTTACTTCATTATACTACGTGTATGTATACGAATGTTGCATTATTGATCACACTTGTTGTAAAAGAAATAGATGAATGATAAATGCCATAACTCATGACTTGACTATATGAATATAAGAATATACATGTGATTGTGATTGTGGCTTGTTGAATAGATCGTGGGTTGCATTCTGACACACTAACTTGGATCGGTTGCCACGTTCTGGCATAAATATGGGATCGGTTACCACATTACGACATAATCATTGGATCGGGTACCACGTTCTGATATGCTAACAATTTGGGTTTGGGTCCCTTGAGAGGACCAATGATTTGATATACTTGTGCATCTTGTAATGATGAAGTGTACATTATTCGTAAGTGATAATTGATAAACCGAATGAAAGTCTAGACTTTATATCAATGAACCATCTAATACAATCGAATACAATCTTAGGGTCACAGTCGTATTACAACATTGTCTTGAAAATAGAAATTAAGACAGGAATTGAAAATGAACAATCCATCCTCAAACCATGAGGACTCACCAAGAGCGTGGAGAGAATCAATCCAAGCTCTACTTCAAGCGAAGAAGTGCGTCTCAGTGACCGAAACCTACACTTATAAAAAAATGTAAAAAATATGGGTTAGTACAATTAATGTACCAAGTATGGAAGATATTCGTAAAAATCTTTAAAACATTCCTAAAAGGGACATTTAGTTGAAACTATGCATTTATCAAGTTTAAAAGCCATCATGCACATTTATGAAGAAACTTAAGTCAAACCATATCATAAGCAACCCCAAAGCTATACTAGTGCAATGCATAGGCAAGATCCCATAACCCTACCAAATGCTAAGTACCACTTTTAGGTCACCAATATCATACATATCATACCTTGACCTCATTCATAGCCACTACTCATATACAAGGAAACATCCATATTCATAACTTGTAGCAGGTAAAGTCAACCTTAACAACCATACATATAATACATGCATAATTCACAAGTTTTCATAGCATAAGAGAACCTCACCACAACCCCTCTTAAAGCCTACTTGTGCAATGCATAAATGGAGTCCCATACCCCCACTCATACTAAGTAGTACCTCTTAAGAAGTCATAGTTAAAGTCCATGTTCATGTCAAAATTCATATTCTTATCATATAGGGAAATATAATCTTAACCGACATAGACCATGTGAGCTACATGGAATCTGGTGTCTTAGCCCCACACCGAAAAGAGGTGTCCTACTTGCCAAAGGTAGAAATCACATATTAGCTTTTAGGTGGATCCACTAGCTAAAGACCAATGTGGGCACATAGTTTTGGGATAATGAGATTGCTACTAGAAACCCAGACTTTCTAACATAAAAGGTTTCCATCTCATGAGTTAACTTACTTTGGGAAGCCGGACTTTCTAGCGTAAAAGCTTACATCTCATATTCATAGCCACTAGGTGCTAAGCATAATTCCCTTTAAATGTCATATTAAGTCTTTACTTAAGTTCATTTCATAAAAGAATACACTAGGCACTCAAATCAACATGGTGTCATAATAGCTCATAGATTCATTAGGTGGCAATGTCCTTTCAACCTTAGAATCATCCATATCTGAGTAAACCTTTCACATCATATTCACAGTGTGTTCATGAGAATAGCCTTTCATTTAACACAACAAGATCATCATAATCATAATAATTCATGCATCATAAAGTGTAAGGGTATCGGGAGAATGATCTTTCAACAATACCACAATTACAAAATAGCCATAGGATCCTCGCCTTCTAGGTGGATCATAAGTTCACTCATAATTCTCATAAAGATGTATAAACCCTCATAACTTTGCCCTTGGCCATGAACCACAATCAACCCAAACATCTGCAATTACTATATAGGGTAAGGGGAATTTCATGATTCAATAACTTCAATTAACATAAACATAATCAATTGACATACTTCTAATATCAATCAACCTACATCATCAATTCATAATTTAGCAGTATGGGGGAAATCATGGGTCCATGGGGAATTTCATCATATTTCAACAATGCTCTATTAAACTAATCATAATTCATCATAATCAACCATAATAAACCATAAACCTACAATTGAAAACGTTTTGGAAGAGGACCCATACCATAGATTGAAACCCTAGGTTTGGGGGGAATTGGAATCTTAAAAACCATGTTTTGAAGGGACTCTATGGGCAGAAACTACCCATAGATTAAAAGCCACCATTCCTTCGGGACATTTCCACACGAAATTCAAGAAGAAAGGCTGCTCCTTGAACCCTAAACTTGACCTTGTTCTTGCTCTTCGATGGAGTCTTAGAGAGAGAAATATTGGAGAGGGTTAAGTTGGTTATTATTCGGGTGGTTGAGATTATGAGTTATATGGGTTATTCAAAGGCTTAAAAATCCTTTTATAGATCTAAATAATCAACTAAAAACTTCCTAACTTAATAATAACTAACCTAGGAATTTACCCTATTGCCCTCACTTGACCGAACCTAGGCAGGGTTACCTACGCCCACCAACCTACGGACCGTAGGTGGGCTCACGCCCCGTCCTACAGGTCAGTGGTTTGGTTCCGAAAGTGGCCATCATGAGGGAAGGCTCAGCCTTGACCCAGGACCCCCACCTATGGGGCGTGGGTCCACCCACGGCTTATGGGTGCCCATCCGTAGGTCAAGCTGTTTTTTTGACAACTTTTTGGGCAGCCTCTTGGTCCTCCTCAAGGACCCTTGGGGGTTCCTTGGGAGAGGGGGGGTCATGCCTTGACATTTAGGTCTTGAAACATTAGTACTAAGTAGGGGAGGTTATTTTACGACTCCTATCTTTACGTCAAACCCTATTTAGGCTACTAGACTACACATTACGCTCTAGCTAAGTGTATTTGTTTTCCGGGATGTTACATTATCTCCCCCTTGGGAACATTCGTCCCCGAATGATGATCTAGACACCAAACTAATTTAGAAACTTAAGACTAACAACCCATTATTCATGAAACATCAATGTGCAAACTCAAAAATGCACTATTCACTTCATGCTTTATTTAAAAGGAGGAAACTTCAACTCCATCTCAAAATATACTCAATGCAATACAAGGATGTAGGAACTACATCCACAACCCATTATGCACAAAATTCATCATTTCATATAAATATGGGAGGAACTACCTTCTCCAAGTCAAAGCAAGCTCAATGCAATATTATGGAGCAAATATGCCATTTCATCACAAGCATAACTAAGCATGGTCATTAATCATCTCATGAAGTCAATTATGCCATCATCATACTAAAATGCAAATCAACATGAGGACACATAAATCTTAAAACTCATTTTCTTACTAAACATGCATTTTATCAAGAACATGCATAACATAAGGAAATCATGGAAAACTTATACAATACACATGACTCCCAAAACATAAAAACTCAAGAGGAACTACTTACCTCAAGCTTGAATATGAGTAGAACGAAAAAGATGAGGATAGCGGGACTTCATATCCGCCTCGGCCTCCCATGTAGCAGCCTCAACTAAATGATTCCTCCATAGAACCTTAACAGAAGCTTCTTAATTTTTTCTCAACCTTTTACTTGCCAGTCCAAAATCTCTACCGGAACTTTCTCATATGATAGACTCTCATCAACTCCTAAACCCTCTAAAGGAATGATGGATACCGGATCCCCAATGCACTTCTTAAGCATGGAAACATGAAACACCGGGTGACCCGGAGCCAACTCATTTGGTAAGTCTAACTCATATGCAACTTTCGCAACACGTTTCAAGATTTGGTATAGGCCCACAGACCGTGGACTAAGCTTCCCCTTCTTACCAAACCTCATCACACCCTTCATACGTGAGATTTTTAAGTAGACCCAATCACCAATTTCAAATTCTAGATCCCTCTTACTAACATCAGTATATGAATTTTGCCAACTTTGGGCCGTCTTCAACATTTCTCTAATGAGTCGAACTTTTTCAATGGCCTCATAAACTAGTTCGGGACCAATTAGGGCAACTTCACCTACTTCAAACCAACCAATCGGAGATCTACACCTCCTACCATACAATGCTTCAAAATGAGCCATGGAAATACTTGAATGGTAACTATTATTGTAGGCAAACTCTATCAATGGTAGATGGTCATCCCAATTATCCTTGAAATCTATAACACATGCCCTCAACATATCCTCTAAGGTTTGAATGGTGTGCTCCGCTTGACCATCCGTTTGAGGGTGGAAAGCAGTACTAAGCTTAACATTGGTACCGAGGCCTTTTTGGAATGCCTTCCAAAAGTGTGAAGTAAATTGAGTACCCCGATCCAAAATAATAGACAAAGGAACCCCATGAAATTTCACTATTTCCTTGATGTATAATTTGGCATAGTTCTCCACCGAAAATGAGGTTTTGACGGGAATAAAGTGGGCTGCTTTTGTCATCCTATGCACAATGACCCAAATAGAATCATGTTGCCTTCGAGTACAAGGCAAACCCACAACAAAGTCCATATTCACATCCTCCCACTTCCAAGTGGGAACATATATATATTGGGACAAACCTCCCGATCTTAGGTGTTCGGCCTTAGCTTGTTGACAATTCGGACATTTGGTCACAAAACCCACTATATCCTTCTTCATGCCATTCCATCAATAGACTTCCCGTAGATCACGGTACATCTTGGTGGCACCCGGATGAATAGAATACCGCAAACCATGAGCCTCTTCTAAGATTTTCTCTCTCAAGCCATCAACATCCGGAACACATAAACGACCTTGGTACCTAAGCACCCCATCTCCCCCTTGGGAGAAAACCTCAACGGACTTGTTGAGTACCAATTCTCTCTACTCTATTAACATGGGATCAAGGTATTGTCTTGACTTCACGTATATTACAAAGGATAATTCGGAACCATTATGGACCATGACTCTACCCTTGGTGGAATCCACTAGTTGGACACCTAACCGGGCCAACCTATGCACATCACGAACCAATTCCTTCTTCTAATCTTCTACATGAGCCAAACTACCCATGGACAATCGACTTAGGGCATCCGCAACTACATTAGCTTTGCCGGGGTGATAAAGGACACTCATGTCATAATCCTTCAAAAGTTCTAACCACCTTATTTGTCGGAGATCCAAGTCTTTTTGGCTAAACACATATTGTAGACTCTTGTGATCGGTGAATACATCAACATGCACCCCATATAGATAGTGCCTCCATATTTTCAAGGCAAATACCACCGCTGCTAGTTCAAGATCAAGGGTCGGCTAATTCTTTTCATGAATATTAAGTTTCCTTGAAGCATAGGCAACCACTTTCCCATGTTGCATGAGCACACACCTCAAACCTACTCTCGAAGCGTCACAATATACCACAAACCCATCGGTACCCTCCGGTAAGGTCAACACCGGAGCGGAAGTGAGTCTATCTTTCAACTCTTGGAAGCTTTTCTCACAAGCCTCCGACCACTCAAATTTGGCCTTCTATTGAGTCAAAGTCGTTAACGGAGAAGCGATGGAGGAAAAACGCTCAACATACCTCCTATAATAACCGGCCAAAACCAAAAAGCTTCGAATATCGGTGAGAGTTAGAGGTCTAGGCCAACTTTTAACTGCATCTGTCCTCTTAGGATAAACCTCAATACCCTTGCTAGACACAATATGGCGAAGGAAGGCTACAAACCTCAACCAAAACTCACATTTACTAAACTTTGCATACAATTGCTGGTCTTTAAGGATTTGCAATACAATCCTCAAGTGGTCCATGTGTTCACCCTCACTTCTTGAATAGATCAACATATCATCGATAAAAATGATTACAAACGAATCAAGATATTGCCTAAACACCCTATTCATTAGGTCCATAAATGCCGCCGGGGCATTAGTTAAGCCAAAAGACATCACAAGGAATTCATAGTGCCCATACCTAGTTCGGAAGGCCGTCTTGGGTATATCAACCCCTCTCACCTTTAGTTGGTGGTAGCCCGAACGAAGGTCAATCTTCAAAAAGTAACCAACCTCTTGGAGTTGATCAAACAAATCATCGATTCTAGGAAGAGGGTATTTATTCTTTATGGTTACTTTGTTCAATTGGCGGTAGTCTATATACATTCTAAGGGACCCATCCTTCTTTCTCACAAACAATACCAGAGCACCCGATGGAGAGATACTCGGTTGGATAAATCCCTTGTCTAGCAAATCCTTCAATTGCTTATTTAACTCTTTCAACTCGATTGAAGCCATTATATAAGGAGGAATGGATATAGATTGTGTATCTGGCAAAAGATCTATGCCAAAATTTATTTCCCGTTTGGGAGGAATGTCGGGCAAGTCATCGGGAAAGACTTCTGGAAATTCACTCACCACGGGGACCGATTCTAAAGAAGGAGTCTCAGACTCAATATCCATGACTCTAACAATATGGTAAATGCACCCCTTGGAGATTATTTTCCTAGCTTTGAGACAAGAAACAAATCGACCTCTAGGGATAGAATTTTTCCCTTCCATTCTAAAGTAGGCTCATTTGAAAATTCAAATTTAACCACCCGAGTTCTACAATCAATAGAGGCAAAACATGCATGCAACCAATCCATACCCAAACTGACATCAAAGTCTAACATGTCTGATTCTATCAAATCAACCAAAGTGACTTTATGAGAAAAATAAATAGGACAACTCCTATAGACTCTTTTTGCCACTACCAACAGGGGTAGAAATCGAAAAAGGCTTTAATAGCACTTTTTGGAGTATTTCAAACTCCATAAAGGTGTAACAAAAGACAAAGTGGCACCGGGGTATAACAATGCATATACATCAATACAAAAGACTTGTAACATACGATTTACAACATCCGGGGAAATCTCTTGGTCACCTCGAGATTGGAGAGCATAGAAACAATTTTTCTTGGGAGCATCAGAATTTTAACCACTAAGAGGGGATTGTTTGCACTCTCTTCCTTTAACCTTTAGCATGGGACACTCTCTCATTATATGACCGCTCTTCCCACAACTATAGCAACCATCCGTGCCAACTAGGCAGTTCCCATCATGTTTTTTACCACATTTTGTACAATTAGGCTTAGCAACATAAGAACCACCACCATTACCTCCTTGTGGTTTAGGGTTAGACACCCTATCTTTGTTGACCCTTGGGGCACTAGAAGAGCCTTGGTTAGAGAACTTTCTCTTGAACCTTGGTTTACCTTGACCATCTCAAATTTACCCTTGGAAGAATTCCCATCATCGGTCCTAGGCCTCTTCACTTCCATATTCACTTGCTTGAGCTTTTGTTCCTCAATTCGTTCGACATGAACCATAAGACGTGAAGTATTCATACTTGGGATGAGCATTGCCGAATGAAATTCATTGACTACCAAGTCAGACACCCCCATAACAAATTTGTTCATCTTGTCCTTGGAGTTCGCTACTAAGGTTGGAGCATACTTAGACAATTGAGTAAAGTTAAGGGCATACTCAATCACACTCAAACCCCCTTGCCTAAAATTTATGAACTCTTGCATTTTTCGCTCCCTCAACTCTAAAAAGAACCTATCAAGGAATACCAACTTGAAAAAATTCCCAATCTACCAGGCTCGCTCCTACGGGTCTCTCACCCTTCCATTGCTCAAACCAAACTGGAGCCACATCCTTCAATTGGTAGGCGGCTAGCTCCGCCTTCTCTTGTGGAGACATTCCCATAGAATCAAGCACCTTAAAGATCTTATCAATAAACCCTTGTGGGTCCTCCTCCACTTTGGAGCCATAGAACATATGAGGATTCATTCAAGTGAAATCCCTTATCCTTGAAGCAGTTGTACTTGCATTGGGGTTCACTTGAGTCCTAGTGTCCCTATTGACATGTGTCGTCACGGCCTGGGTCAATATTTGGAGAGCCGACTTTATTTCCACATTTGTCATAGCCCCCTCATTATTAAGAGCTTGAGGAACTTTAGGACCATGGGGACCTTAGGGAGGAACTCCCTCATTCACAATCTCCTTTTCCATCCTTCTTGCATTTGCCTTTCTTGTATTACAATCCTATATACACAAGAAAAGGGTTAGGAAAAGGACTTCATTGAGTTAATACTCTAAGGCACAACTAAAGAGTAATGAAAGAAGTGAATGTTCCTAAACATATTATAGCCTCTCATTCAGAAGTGTGGCGTACTTCACACTCATGAACAAGACTTAACTAAACGTGGTTCATGACACATCACCATAGAATCATTCTAAACCTTGTGCTCTAATTACCAAGTTTTTCACGACCCAGGGGTACCCCCTAGACGTAACACGACGTACTTGACCCCAATGGGATCTCATATAATCCCTTAGTATAATCATAGAAATAAGTAATAGAAATGATGCGGAATGAAAAACTTTTTACAATCAAAGTCATTTTATAAACCGAATGGAAGTCTATACTTTATCTCAATGAACCGTCTAACAATCGAATATAATCTTAGGGTCACAGCCCTATTATAACATAGTCTTGAAAATAGAAAGTAAGATAGGAACTAAAAATGAACAATCCGTCCTAAAACCACGAGGACTCACCAAGAGCGCAGAGAGAATCAATCCAAGCTCTACTTCAAGTGAAGAAGTGTATCTCAATGACCGGAACCTACACTTATAGGAAAATATAGAAAATATATGTTAGCACAATTAATGTACTAAGTATGGAAGACTTGCATAAAAATCCTTAAAACATGCATAAAAGGGACATTTGGTTGAAACCATGCATTTATGAAGTTTAAAAGCCATCATGCACATTTTTGAAGAAACATAAGTCAAACCATATCATAAGAAACCTCAACGCTATACTAGTGCAATGCAAAGGCAAGATCCCATAACCCTACCAAATGCTAGGTACCACTTTTAGGTCACCAACGTCATACATATCATACCTTGACTTCATTCATAGCCAATACTCATATACAAGGAAACATACATATTCTTAACTTGTAGCAAGTAAAGTCAACCTTAAGAACCATACATATCATACATGCATAATTCATAAGTCTTCATAGCATAAGAGAACCTCACCACAACCCCTCTTAAAGCCTACTTATACAATGCATAAATGGAGTCCCATGCCCCCACTCATACTAAGTAGTACCTTTTTAAGAAGTCATTGTTAAAGTCCATGTTCTTGTCATAATTCATATTCTTATCATATAGGGAAATATAATCTTAACCGACATAGACCATGTGAGCTACATGGAATCCGGTGTCTTACCCCCACAGCGAAAAGAGGTATCCTACTTGCCTAAGGTAGAACTCACATATTAGCTTTTAGGTGGATCCAGAAGATAAAGACCTATGTGGGCACATAGTTATTGGATAATGAGATTGCTACTAGAAACCCGGACTTTCTAACGTAAAAGGTTTACATCTCATGAGATAACTTACTTTAGGAAGCAAGACTTTCTATAGTAAAAGCATCCATCTCACATTCATATCCACTCAGTGCTAAGCATAATTCCTTTTAAAACTCATATGAAGTCTTCACTTAAGTTCATGTCATGAAAGAATACACTAGGTACTCAAATCAAGATGGTGTCATAATAACTCATAGATTCATTAGGTCAGAATGTCCTTTAAACCTTAGAATCATCCATATGTGAGTAAACCTTTCACATCATATTCATAGTGTTTTCATGAGAATAGCCTTTCATTCAAAACAACAAGATCATCATAATGATAATAATTCATGCATCATCAAGTGTAAGGGTATGAGAAGAATGATCTTTCAACAATACCACAATTACACAATAGCCATAGAATACTCACCTTCTAGGTGGATCATAAGTTCACTCACAATTCTTATAAAGATGTATAAACCCTCATAACTTTACCCTTCAAGGGCCATGAACCACAATCAACCCACACATCTATAATTACTACATAGGGTAAGGGGAATTTCATGATTCAATAACTCAATTAACATAAACATAATCAATTGACGTACTTCTAATATCAATCAGCCCACATCATCAATTCATAATTTAGCAATATGGGGGAAATCATGGGTCCATGGGGAATTTCATCATAAATAAACAATACTCCATTGATCCAATCATAATTCATCATAATAAACCATAAACCAACAATTGAAAACGTTTTGGAAGACGACCCATGACATAGATTGAAACACTAGGATTTGGGGGAATTAGAATCCTCAAAACCACGTTTTGAAGGGACTCTATGGGTGGAAACTACCCATAGATTAAAATCCACCATACCTTAGGGAGATTTCCTTACGAAATTAAAGAAGAAAGGCTTCTCATTGAACCCTAAACTTGACCTTGTTCCTTTTCATCCATTGAGTCTTAGAGAGAGAAATATTAGATAGGGTTAAGTTGGTTATTATTTGGGTGGTTGAGATTATGAGGTATATGGCTTATTCAAAGGCTTAAAAATCATTTTATAGGTCTAAATAATAAACCAAAAACGTCCTAACTTAATAATAACTAATCTAGGAATTTACCCTATTGCCCCTCACTTGGCCGAACCTAGGCAGAACTGGGGGTGACCTACGCCCCCCAACCTACAGACCGTAGATGGGCTCACACTCCGTCCTGCAGGTTTGTGGTTTGGTTTAGAAAGTGGCCATCTTGAGGGAAGGCTCAACCTTCACCCACTACCCCCACCTACGGGGCGTGGGTCCACCCACGGCTCGTGGGTGCCCATCCGTAGGTCAAGCTATTTTTTTTACAGCTTTTTGGGCAGTTTCTTGGTCCTTCTCAAGGACCCTTTGAGGGGGTCATGCCTTGACGTTTAGGTCCTAAAACATTAGTACTAAGTAGGGGAGGTTATTTTAAGACTCCTATCTTTATGTCAAACCCTATTTAGGCTACTACACTACATATTAGGCTCTAGCTTAGTTTATTACTTTTCCCGGGTGTTGCAATCTGTTCGAGTGGTTGAAGAAGAAGATTTGAGAAAACAACTGATTGAGTATCTTGAACATGGAAGACTGCCTGAGTATCCACGAGTAAGAGCAGACATTAAGAAAACGGTACCACGATTCATCTTTCATAAGGGAATACTATTTCGTCGTTCTTAGGAGGGACTATTCTTGCGATGTCTTGACAAAGAAGAAGCTCAAGAAACAATGGAGGAGGCACAATCTGGAATATGTGGAGCACACCAATCAGGGCCTAAACTTCATTTTCACATCAAGAGGATGGGCTACTATTGGCCAACAATGGTGATGGACTGCATAGAGCATGCCAAAAAGTGTCAAGCGTGTCAATTCCATGATAATTACATCAATCAATCTCCAGAGGCTCTGCATCCAACTGTAGCCTCATGGCCCTTCGATGCATGTGGACTTTATGTTGTTGGACCTCTTCCAAAGTCGTCAAAAGGACAAATGTATATCTTGGCTGCCACCGACTATTTCTCTAGATGGGCTCAAATTGTACAATTGAAAGAGGTAAAGAAGGAAAATGTTGTTCATTTTATCAAATCAAACATAATTTTTAGATAAGGCATACCAAGATATATAGTTACTGATGATGGAACACCCTTCAACAATAAACTCATGAGTAGTTTGTGCGAGAAGCTAAGTTTTAAGCAACATAAGTCTTCAATGTACAATGCACCTGCCAATGGTCTTGCTGATGTTTTTAACAAGACACTTGGTAACTTGTTGAAGAACGTAGTTGCAAAGAATAAAAGGGACTGGCATGAGAGAATTGGTGAAGCTTTGTGGCATATCATACAACCTTTAGAACGGCTACGCAAGTGACTCCATTTTCATTGGTGTATGGCCTAGAAGCAGTCCTTCAGTTGGAGAAGCAAATTACATCATTGCGAATAGCAATCCAAGAGGGACTTACAACTAAAAGTAACACTCAACTTCGTCTAGCAGATTTGGAGGCATTGGATGAGAAGAGATTGGAAGCACAACAAAGGTTGGAGTGTTATCAAGCTCGATTTGCGAGAGCATTCAACAAGAAGGTGCAACCTCGATCATTTCAAGTGGGAGACTTCGTCTTAGCAGTCCGGAGACCCATAATCCTCAACAAACACATCGGTGACAAGTTTACATCAAAATGGGATGGGCTGTATGTTGTGAAGGAAGAATATTCAAGTGGCGCTTATAAAATTGTAGACCAAGATGGTGTAAGAGTTGGTCCAATCAACGTCAAGTTTTTGAAGCAATACTTCCCATGAAGGTTATGTACGCTCCTTAAGGTATGAGCATAAACTGCATGTTACTCCTGGCCGGCAAGAGTATAACTGTGTACGACTCAAAAAAAACTGAAATAAAATAAATAAAACTCATCATCTTGAACTACGATATGACTTGATCCTCTTCACCGAGGTATGTAGGCACTTGGAGTAATCACTCTAAGCTCAGTCAAATGAGCAAAAAAGGGTTTGGTGGCATTGTGTGATCATCACACTAGCTCTTTAAAATTGTGTAGCTAGCATATGAGTTTAAATGCGTCACATATGAGCAAAGGAGAAGATTCTTGGAGTCTACTTCGCAACATAAAAATTGGCTCGTGATTCAGACGTTTCTTCGCTAAGTTATGAATTTTCTACCACGGCCACTCAAAGCTGAATTTTTTTAATCATATTTTGGAGTTGATCTGAGCATTTCAAAGGCCTATTCGTGAAAATTCATAAAGATCTTGATCATCATTGTTACACACATTGAAGTTCTTGAATCCCTCTCCGCAACAAAAGAAGAAGCGCGTAATACTGAGACCCCTACATCGAGTTACGAATCTTCTACTATGATCGTTCAAAGTTGCATATCAAACATGCTTGATTTGTAAGTCAACTTTGGGTATTAATTTGATCAATTCAAAAGGAATTTTGATTTGAATTATTGATATGCGACATGCTGATGAATTCATTGGTATTGGATTAAGCGACTGGCGATTTAGCTTGAGTTTTTGCTTGCGGTGGAGATAATTTTGTGTAATTCACGAATGCTTCAGTAAGTTACTCAAAATTAGGGGCATCTTTACCTACAACATCAAATCGGGATACCCTCTGGATCAAAGCTCTATGTTGAAATGATGTACCTGCAAAGATCATGATGATGTGAACACTCAAAATTCAAGAGACAATTTTTCTTTTGTTGTCAAGAGAGAACAAAGTTGAGGAATTGCCATTCTGGGAAAATAGTCAATTTAAAAAATTTATTCTCATCAAATTGGAGTGAATTTTGTTGTAACTTCTATAAATAGTGTTGTTCTTGATGCGCTCATCACAGTGAGATAAGAATCTCATAGTCTTATCACTTTTACATCAAATTTGGATTTCACACCAAAGACGTGTTTCCACATTGAAACAAGAATCACATCATTTCAATGTTCCTACGCCGAGTTATTGATTTTCTCCCAAAGTTGCTCAAATCTGAAAAGTTGAGCGAGATAGAATTTGAGCTAACTTTAAAAATACATTTGTGCTAATCTGGAAAGCTTTGGTCGTGATTTTTACATGTGTTGTACCTCTATGAGTTATGCTTCCAACGGAACAAGAATCACATCATTTCAAGTCTCCTACGCCGAGTTATTGATTTTCTCCCAAAGTGGTACAAAGCTGACGATTGAGGGAGACAGAATTCGAGCTAACTTTGAAAATATATCTGTACTAATATGTAAAACTTTTTGGCTGCAATTTTTACATGTATTATACGTCTATGAGTTATGCTTCCAACGGAACAAGAATCACATCATTTCAAGGTTCCTACGCTGAGTTATTAATTTTCTCCCAAAGTTGCTCAAAGCTGAAAAGTTGAGCGAGATAGAATTTGAGCTAACTTTAAAAATACGTCTGTACTAATCTGTAAAGATTTTAGCGGTGATTTTTACATGTGTTGTACGTCTATGAGTTATGCTTCCAACGGAACAAGAATCGCATCATTTCAAGGCTCCTACACTGAGTTATTGATTTTCTCCCAAAGTGGTTCAAAGCTGAAGAGTTGAGGGAGACAGAATTCGAGCTAGCTTTGAAAGTATATCTGCACTAATCTGGAAAGCTTTTGGCCATGATTTTTACATATATTGTACGTCTATGATTATGCTTCAAACGGAACAAGAATCACATTTTTCGAGGCTCCTACGCCGAGTTATTAATTTTCTCTCAAAGTTGCTCAAAGTTAAAGATTTGAGCAAGGCAGAATTTGAGCTAACTTTAAAAACACATCTGTACTAATCTGGTGATCATTTCGCCACATTTTTTTTTACATATGTTGTATTTCTATGAGTTATGCTTCCAATAAAAGAAGAATCATGTTATTTCGATGCTCCCACGTCGAGTTATTGGTTTTCTATCACAGGTGCTCAAAGCCTAAAAGTCGATCAAGGCAGCATTCGAGTTAACTTTGGAATAATAGTTGTACTAACCCGGAAATCTTTCGTTCATGAGTTTCACATATATTGTATTTGTGCGAGTTATCATTCCAAAGAAGTGACACAGTCATTATTTGAATGTTCCTACTACGAATTACTGAATTTCAAACATAAGAATTCAAAGCTGAAATGTTGGGGAAAGTTGTCTGGCATGTGGAGTAAGTTACAAATTACATGACGAGCATTAGAAATAGAGAAATAAATAAGGCATTTGAAAAAAAAACAACACTTCTATTCATTGAAGAATGATTGTCACTTATGCAGAACACTTTTCCAAATGATTGAAACAACACTTTTATTCATCATAGCAATGTTCCCAAAAAAAAAAAAAAAAACGAAAAAAAAGAGCACAACAGATCAAGAAAATGAAAGAGAATGTCCTTATGCAGGAAGAAGACTAACGAAAAAGCTCATGGATAAGGATTTGGTGATGACTTGTCTCATCCTCCTCCTTCAGCCTAGCTAGTTCATTTATTTCTATTTCCGACAAGGAAATGATTTTCTCAATGGCATGAATTTCATCTTCACGGTTAGTGATAGTCTCTTGATTTTCAGACAACCTCTTTTGATGATCTTCAATAAGTGAGATGGTTTTCTTATTCTTTGAAGTCCACACTTTTAGCTCTTTTTCGGCTCTTGTAAGGACCTTTTTAAGTTCTTCCAACTGTTTGTCCATATTGATTCTATCCTCATTTGCAGTATCAAGATATTGTTGTGCACTAGAAAGCAACTCTTGATGAGAATCTCTTATTATCTTTTGAGAAGTGGACATCCTCGCAACATTGTAATCTCTATGTTTCTCAAAAAAATCTTCAAGAAGAACCTCCAAAGGAGAACTATTGATGATGTTAACTTCATGAAGCCCTTTAAGAATCAAGGCAACACCTGCCTCCAACTCTTTGAGGTTTTCCGAAGATTCAACAGAGAATTGAGTAATACACTCACATAAGGTACGCCACATTCCAGAAATGTAAGATAATTTAAAGCTTGAAATAGTATTTTGTGGTTCAAAATTCGAGGCAATTCCTAGCAAAGGGCGAATCAAATCCTTGGAGACATCTAAACATCCAACTTGATGTACTCCAACCCCCACATTAGTAGTTGAGATAATTTGAGAAGTTTCAACCTTTTCAGAAAAAGGGACCGTCAACTTCGTTAGTTGAATCTCATTTGCAGCTTGACTGTTAACTTCAGAAAGTGGGAGGTGAGAACTTTTCACCGCATTGAGGGGGTTCGGACTTGTGATACAATCTTCAAATACATCTACATCACTACGGATGTCTCCAAGACCCAACTGGATAATTTAAAAAATAGAATTAATATCCAAAAAAAAAAAGAAGCAAGTTTAGAGAAATATTCAAGAGGTAACTTTTACCTGATGTGCCAATTCTGTCAAAGGCATTTTAGAACCAGCAACACCATCTTCAAAGATTGCAGTATCAATACTAATGGAATCCAATTCAGCGAACTCGCATTCTTGATTGTTCAAGTCTTTAGGCTTTTTCTTCAAACGCTTCAAATGTAGCTCTTGGCTAACATTGCTCTCATTGGAGATAGAGGTTGAACTAGTACTGATGCCAATCTCATGGAGCGAAATAGATATTTTGGACGTGTTGCTACAAGATGGTGCAATGCCAAGTGACTTTTCAACACTTTTGTCCGATGAGCTGGAAGGTTTCTTCCTCTTGAGAGTTACGTCGATCACCTCGTTATCAGTAATGTTGGCTACCTTGGGAGTCTGTAAAGGACCCCTAACTCCATTATCCACATGTATAGCATTGCCCTTCAAATTTCCAGACTCGAAAACAACTTTAACAGATTGCGAAGGTATATTTGGTGTCACCTTGGACTTTAAAGAGTGAGGAAGCTTTTCTTGAAGTTGTTCTCCTTTTGCTGGTAAAGAAGCATCATCCTTTTTCGGACCTCTCAAAATTATGTTTGGTACTTCGTCTCAGCAGAATCTCTCGATGGGATGGCCACCAGTTTGAATACTCACGAGTTGTTAAAGACTTCTTATTGGATGGATGTATCAGTATGATGATCTTCGAAGAGCTTCCAAGATGAACACATGAATCCCATAGCTGCACTAAAGCTAGAAGTGAACCATCATAATGGTTCTCTATGAGTGCACCAAGAACATCTTGACAATACCCAAATTGTCGACTAAATCGGTGAGGGCTATAAGGGACCACAATTAGTTCATCATCGAGCCTCAAAGTGACAAAACTTGAACGGAGGCCTATAAGGAAATCACTCCAGGAAGTGGACAATTTTCCGCTATCATCAATATGCAACTCTTTTCCTTGTAGCATGGCCAGATTGTGGAGGTTATGCACATTCACTTGTTGAAATAACGTGCGAGCGTCAACAGGGCCAAAATGTTTTGCCATCTTTTCTCCAGAAATCTGCCACATTCGCATACCTCATTGGGGGCGGATAACACGGTAGTAGGTCTTAAAATAATCACCTATCCATCCATATACATAATGAATGGGAAGTAGTATGTCGCAAGCACCCAAGTTTAAAGAAGTGGATATATCCCTGAGGCCACGATAGATGCTTGCAAGGACCAGAACCGCCAAAGAAAATATTTCCCCATGAGCCATCAAGCTTGCAACTTTGAAGAAACTAGCACGAATACAATCAGTTTTCTTGTTAGGAAAAACAGACTTGCAAAGCCAACATGCAAGAAAAGCCGCCAGATAAGTCTCATCCCTGAGTGATTGTTCTACGCCTAGCTCGACAAAAGGAACATTCTCTTCTTCGGTTCATGGTAGAAAGCTTATGTCAATATTTCTCGAAGGATCATGATTCATCCTTGGTTTCGTAGGATTTATAGACGTCCTTGGTGAAGGATCAACATAAAAAACCAGAACTTTGTCCATTCTCGAAAGGAAACTCCGTCGATGGCACCTTTTGTAAGTCGGTAGAATACCGAAAACAAGTAGGAGCAGCTTCTTGGGAGAAAAAACTTCCCTTGATCATCTATATGTGTCAACTCCTTAGCCGAGGGTATAACTTCATCATAAAATGAACCATGAACAGGAAGGCCTCCAATGGTTCACAAATCCCGTAAAAAAATAGATAACTCTCCGACGAAGGTAGAGACCGTATTGGTGGATGAACTCCTATTCTCACAAAAGGCTTGGAGAAAATTATCGTTATGGTCATATGTGAACATTGAAGTAAAGATAGCATCATAAGTCTTGATTAATCCAAAGTCTCCTTGCAGCGGGCAAACACATCTTCTACCCACTCCCAATAGCCAGACATATAGCGAACCTCACAAAACCCGAAAGAATGAACACGCCAGCTGCTAAGATTTTCATCACGACGAGGAGGGATGGCAACAACGACATTTTGATGAGTCAAAAACTTCAAAAGGAGAAATTTTTCAATTGTCAGATTGCTGGAGAAATTGTCCGTGACATCCTTTGTTTCTGTTGACGACCACTCTGGAAGATGATGAGAAGTGTCCAGCGTCTTTCTAACAAGTGGGAAGGCGCCGATCACCGGAGGATGAACTTTCAAGATGAGAACTTTGGCGCGAGAATGTTGCTTGTTCTCCATGATCTCAAGGCAAGGGTATGGCACATCTCGGTCACTAAAGTCCATTGTCGCTTTTGGAAATAAAGATTTCACAACGTGGCTCTGAAAAAAAAGGGGTTACATTTGCGAAAACACAATTGGAGTAATCAAAAGACAAAAAAGATCTAACCATCAGAACGAGTTCAACCTTGAAAATTAAAAATGTAGCAATTGAAGAAGAATTTGGATACAAATATTTTATATCTCATATTTCCATGTTTATAGTTTCAGAAAAATCAAACGTCTTGTGATTTCAATTTTTCTACAATTAGAAATGAATTTTACACTACGGACGCGCAAATCTGTCAATCAGAAACGGGTTCAACCTTGAAGGTCAAAACTGTAGCAATTGAAGAGGAATTTGGCTAGAGATATTTTATATGTCATAGTTCCCTGTTTCTAGTTTCTGAAAAATCAAACGTCTTGAGATTTCAATTTTTCTACAATTAGAAATGAATTTTACACTACGGACGCACATATCTGTCAATCAGAAACGGGTTCAATCTTGAAGATCAAAACTGTAGTAATTGAAGAAGAATTTGGCTACATTTGTTTTATGTCGTAGTGCCATGTTTTTAGTTTTGGAAAAACCAAATGAATTGCGATTTAAACTTTTCTACAATTAGAAATGAATTTTACACTACGGACACGCAAATCTATCAATGAGAAACAGGTTCAACATTGAAGATAAAAACTGTAGAAATGGAATAGAAGTTTGGCTGTGACCTTTTTTTCTATGTTATAGCACCGTGTTTCTAGTTTCGGAAAAATCAAACGGCTTGCGATTTTGACTTTTCTACAATTAGAAATGAATTTTACACTCGAGACGCCCAAAGCTAAACCATCAAAACGGGTTACTGCTAAACAATATTCGAAGTTACCTGAGAAAGTAGCAAGAGTACTTTGCTTGAAGTTTCTTTTTTGAGATATGATTTAGGCTATGTCTATCGATTTGATAAAAAAACAAACGTTGTCGCAACTGAACAGTTAAATACCCTCGAATAACTTGTTTTATGCAGTGTCTAAAATTTTGTGTGATGAAATTTTTTATGCATTGGAGAGGATTATATAGAGATTCTTGTGAAAGATGTCTAATCATTCCACAAGGTATAATAAGGTGAATTTGGAAGGAGAAAATCTGATTTGGGTTGAGATATTCACTGTCCATTATGAAGCCACACCAATATGGAAGGACGAACCAAAGAGTTAAGGAAAGAAGGATACCAAAGGAAAGTTGATATTCTTTTTATTTGATTCAAAATTCAATCAATTTTCTTGTTCTTTCTCACACCTTGCAAGGAAGATCACACGGAAAAATAATGTTACTACTTACTAGACCCATCTATTTGAAATCAATATAGAGGGTCCACGTGGTCGTCGAGCAAGAATGTTTAAAAAAAACTTGAGATCACTACAAACAAATCATTTGTAGTGACCTAGTTAGAATGTGACAACAAGAAACAAATACTCTTGAAGTCTCAACAATGCATTCATGAAGACTTTAATTCTCGTCATCAAATTCGGCAAGACTATATGTTGACAAGACTAAAAAACTGAATACACATTCATGAAGACTTCAACTCTCGTCGTCAAATTCGGCAAGCCTATACATCGACAAGTCTAAAAAACTGAATACACATTCATGAAGACTTCAACTTTTGTCGTCAAATTCGGCAAGCCTACACGTCGACAAGTCTAAAAAAATGAAAATAAGTTCATGAATACTTCAAGTCTTGTCGCCAAACTTCGGCAAGCCTACACGTCGACAAGTCTAGAAGTAAAGGGCATTTGTAGACACATAAATTGTATTGGGTTAAATTCATACAAAATTTGAATTAAATTTATGTTCGTTTGGGCAGAATGATTAATTTGGGCTTTACAAATAAATAGGTCCATCTTATTAAATTCAAACCCAATGTCCATTTCACCTTGAAGCCCAAACCCATGCCACATGTCACAATGACTAGGCATCTAAGACCAATAAGGTGATGCCATGTGTCCAAATGAGGTGCTAGTACCAATCAAATTCAAGAACCAAACACAATCCGCCAAGTGTCAAAATGACATCCTTTGGCCAATCCCAATCAACCTTGTCCACCCTTTACAACTTTAAATTGGGGATGGAAATGACATTCTAAGGTATTAAGAAAATTCTTCAACAAGCATTCTGCAATTGGAGAAAGCTGCACAATCAACTACATAGCTCTTTGAAGGAGTGATCAATAGAGTTCTTCCCAGAGATCGACAACATCTGAAGGAGGTCTACATCATCTAATAATTCGAGAAGTATGCTATTGAAGGCTCTCGAATCTTGAAGAAACTTAGGAGAGATAATCAAGAGAACAACACAATTGTACTCCGAACGATTCATTAATAAAAATCACATTTTTTCTTTTATTTATGTTGCTTGCAGTCAATTTTCATCGCTTAAGGAAATTTGTTGCGAACAGAGATACAAATTATCAGTCCCACGCTAGGTACAATTCTAAACTAAGCCTTCATGAAGAATCATTCTTTCTTGAAATTTTTATCATCTCTAAGAGCCAACGTCTTTGGATGCAATGCTAACTTGATCCTTTTTGAACTTGAACAAACTATTAAACTCCCAACCTGGAGAGACAATAGTTTGTCAAATGGCGTATACATCTTTCAAATTTAAACACATAAGCATGATCGTTCATTTAGGCCATGGTCCATTTCGGACTCAAGGTCGTCTTTCTATTGGTCCCAACACGCCTTGGGTGTTCGGTCGTCCTAGGTCAATGCGCTAAATTGAGAGATTTGGTTTCACTATACGCTAGTTGACTAAGAGTGGCCTTTCAAGTGGACTGTTGACCGAAGTGGACAAGTTAGGCTGGAACTACGACAACCATTGGACACATGACGTACCAATAAATTGCCGGTCACTCTGAAAAGGGTTAAGTATAAAAAAGACTGGTTGCCAATCACAAAACCATTCTTTAATATACCATATTTATGACGTGGTGACGGAAAATTTCATGAATGCAAAATGACAGTTAATGTATGATTTAACGTTTCAAGGACACTTCATCCAATTCTAAGCTTCAACAATCGTAAATCAGTATAAAAATCAACTAAATGAGTTGGGGTCGAATCCCACAGGGAGCGGTACATGCTTCAAATTCAATTGGGAAGTAGGAACATGGTCAAATCAGTCATAGGAATAAAAATTATCGAATAAAGACATCATTCAAATTAAGGGGTGACACGAATGTGAAATGGGGGATTTTTTTTTGTTAACAGCTACAAACATTGACAAACAACACGAATTAACAATAATGAGATGGGTTCTTGGGATGTGATTGATTATAGGCAAATATAGACAAATGGGTAATTGCAACTATTAGTAAATAGCTAAATATTAGTAAGTAGGCTAGGCTATAGTGGAAGTAAACTTTCTCTCGAACAATTTACCTCGAATCAAGAGATTTCTATCGAACATCAACAAGCATGCAGAATAAGAGCAACCCACACCTTAATCCATTCACTCTCTCGAGCTGAACCCAAGTCAACAAAATACCCACAAACAATCAATCAATAATTTTAGTTCTAAAACCTCTTTCTCGAGCAAGCCAAGAACACAAACATAGAACTGCATTTGCAACTACAATTTTAAATTAAACCACAATTAATGATTAAACTCACTTCTAAATAGCATTTAAACTAACAATTAGCAATATCCATAAACTAAATTAGCTCATAATCACATGATCACACCCCAAGAATTGGGGTTTTAGCTAGACATTACAAAAAGGTAAAAATAGTTACCAAATTGATTATTCATCAACTGGGTAAGAGTAATTACGTCCTTACAATGCTCAAATTTGAAGAAACCCAAAAACCCACTACCAATTTCTCAAAAGTAAATTTCTTCAATCCTCCCAAAGCTAAGGAAAACTAGAGAAAACTGCTCCCAAAACTTAATAACAAATTGTTCTCAAGAGTAATATGATAAATCATACTAGACTAAATGTTCAAAGACGTATTTATAGTCGCCAAACCACTCGGTGAGCCGCTCTTTGTTCTTTTCCATGGTCCTTTTGCCTTGGTACTTAACATCCTCAAGGTCTGTAACTTTGGGCGATATATCTTGGCTTCACGGAATCACTCAGCGAACCGCCGATTGCTCATTTTCATCACCAACTTGGTTCTTTTCTTCAGGGCTTGGCACACTGGAACTTTAGGCAGTCTGATAAGCCACCCGGTGACACGCCGAGTGCTCTTGGCGATCCTCAGGTTCGCCCTTCGTTGTTCTTTCAGCTTGTCTTGTTCCTTTTTTCCTGGTAGTGTCCTTGCTTTGTTCCTCAATCCATATACCTAAAAATCAAGGATTGAACATCAGTTATTAGCACAAATTAAGCATTTGAGGACACTAAATCTATGTAAACAAAGCCCTAAATGAGTCCAAATCTCTGACTCATCAATACCCTCAACATAAACTTTTGATTGTCCTCAAGTAAACTCAAGTTCAGCCATTCAAAAAGGATGTCTCAAATAGTGCTACATAAGACTCAATCATGAATACACACAACAAGACTCAACTTACTCATGCAAGGATCAATGGTGCACTCAAAGATTCAAATTGTGAGTCACCATTATCAAGGATGCTCAAGTTCACGATACTTGCTTCAAATGCAAGTTCAAGCTCAACAAAGGTACTCAAATTGATTCCATATTCATACACTATTCTTCAACAATTCATAGCTCCGGAATCACACACAACTCTCACACTCACAAAGATGAACACATGCATGACTTCATCCATAAGTTTGCCATTATTTTCCAATCAACATTTGTTTCAGCTCACTCAAGATAAAAAAAGGTCTTTTCAAGGCTTGTAACGGGGTTGAATGTACATGTATGATCATTTAGGCTCAGTGACTCCTACCCTCATGAAATGTGGTCTGAACATCACTTTTCTTCCTTTTCTTCAGCATTTTTACTCATGCTCAAAACTCATTCTGTTATTCAACTTTCCGGACACCCCATTTCCTTTGCAACTTTCAAAGATTTATTTCACAACTTTTTCATTCTTTTTCTTTTTCTTTCTTCTTTTCTTTTTTTTTTTTTAAATGGAGGTCTTCCATATTTTTCAAAACCATGGATTAAAGGGGGGTTTCTTCACACTTCTTGATTTACCTTCTCTTTTCACCACACCCCCAACTTAAGCTTTTGTCCTAAGTTGTCTATTCAAACAAACCACACTTCATGAGGATTGTGGGTGAATGGATAAAGAGGGGTCACAATTTCATCAAGTTTTTCCAAGAAAAGGATAAGGCTTAAAGGGGTTCAAGCAAGGTTCACACAATTCAGAAGGTTGGCCACAAAAGAGGTATATTGTCAAATTTTTTCCTAAGATCATTTCAATAGCTTGCATCACTTAGTCAACCAGACCAACTGGGAATATTCTAGGTGTCACCACACAAGGTTCACATTAAGCTTATCACACAAGGCATTGACACTAATATCAAACGAGACTCCACACTTTCTCTAGTGTGCAATGTTCATCACAAGAGACTCATTCGATAATCGGCTAGTCACAACGAAATGCAAAAAGTTGACACATTGTCTATGCAACTTCATTTGGCCTCATCGTAGCCGCACATTTATTTTTGTTCGATTAAGAGCACTATTTAAGTCATCGGTATTGATCATGACCGATGCTCAAATTTGCACAAGAACAACTTCTTTCACACACTCAAAACTGGTAAACAATTTTAGAAGGATCAAAAACCATTTTCATTCATAATAAGAAGCCACAAAACCAAAAATCCACAAGATAGAAACGAAAACACAATTCAAAACACAAAAACCCAATAAATAAATAAAATATAGTCTCAAGAGGTAGGTATGGAAATACCTCACCCCACCACAAATAAAAAGGCAGTTGTCCTCAAATGCAATAAATATAAACAAAAGTCAATAAAAATGACAAAGAGGGAGGTAAAGAAAGGTCATGTCTACACAGTCGCTCCATCTGTCGAGTCATCAATGCCCGGGGTCACACCAGCTTCTTGGGCATTCGTACCCGGGTTAGCAGCAACAATGGCTCCACTAGAGCCTGCCATAGACGTGTCTGTCAGCGATGTTTGAATGACTTGAATGTACAATCGTCTCCTCTAGATCAAGAAGGTCCTCATAGATGGCCTCCTCCTGAGCATCAAACTGCTCCTCATACGTCAGCTACCACATTATCGATAGCCACATCTCCGGTGGTAGCCGGAGGCATCTTAGAACTGGCCGGACCATCCCGATCGTCAGCTGACTCAAAGAGGGAAGTGAAGTCTGTGGACTTTAGATAGTCCACATCCTTTCTCAAATCTTCCACCCCGACTTTCAAAGTTGTAACCTCTAAAGTTACCCCCTGCCCTCTCTCACAGATCTCAACTCTCATTGTAAGATCATCGATTGACATCCGGACAGGTTTCAACACTTCTAAGATGGCTCACTTAATCATCCAAGGCACCTCAACCTCTAGTCGGGTAGCCCACACATCGGTTGAATGGGCTAAGTTCCCCATAACCAGGATCATAGCCTGTGTAGTCCTGGTAGGCTAGGAACCAGTAGAAACACCAGGACCCTGGGAGGAAGTAGAAGTGGGTGTACCTAAGGGCCCGGAGGTCGGAGTAGGCAAAGATACCTCTGCAAGTATAGATTCAACATCAACCCCTGGGGATACATCCACCTGAGTCGCTCTACTCCTATCCGCCTCATCCCGAGTGTACTCAACCTCTATACGGCGAATATCTGTGGAAGATGTGGGAGTGACCTCGATGTCCCTCTTCTCGTTATGAGGAACTCCAGCACACCGGCATTGCTCTGTAATTAGGATCGGGAAGGGAAGGGACGTCTGGCGTTGTTTGGCCCTCATGGACATCTCCTGCTCAGTGATGAGTCCCAAGTTGAGCCGCTTCTTTGCGATGATGGATCCTAGACAGGCCGCCTTTGGGTGGTGGAGGATGGACTCATTTTCTGAGGGCATGATGGCGCTGCTAATGAATCCGAACCAGTACCGCGTAGCTACATCAAATTTTTCTTCTAAATCGGAGCTCCGACCTCAATCCACCTCGGGGTGGGTTCAGAAATGAGGGGAGCCAGCCACCTCTATAGATCATCCAGGGAATGTGCTGTAGCTAGTCCCTCGTACTCATGCTCGAACCTAGTGGCTTTTTCAAGTATGACATCTATGTGATTGTTGTTGCACCCCACTTCTTCCCCCTGACCATGAAAGATACACCGGTCTGAAGGCACTGGCCTTCTTCTTCCCCTGGGGTACTAGGTCACCATATGCAGTATAAAACTCACGAACCCAGGTGGGGATATATGGGCCTCAGGGGCTGGTGAAGATGTCAAGTATGTGGAACCGGAGTGTGTCTCACACCAAAGCATACCTATCCCCTAGGTTGTCTGTACACATCCTCTTATCCTCGAGAATTGTCCTCAATCCCTCGACCTTAAATCTGTTGAATAGTCGGGAATGAGGACCCTGAACTGGTGGCGCTGGAACCACCGTCGGTGCCGAAGCGGGCACTATATCAGTAGTAGGATGGGTGGGCTCTGGATCCTAGACGAATCTAGGAGAACTCGAGCACGTATCTAAGCCCGCTTGGTCTGTAGTGTCTTGTCATCCTCAAGCTTTGAGAATGAGGGCTGATAATGTGGAGACTCCCCATCATTGTCAGAGTTGTACTCCGGTCTTTCTTCTACGGGCGCATTGCTCTTTCGTTTGCCTCATTTTGGAGGTGCTTGTTTTCCCTTTTTAGATGGAGCTTGCCCCCTCATTTATAGTAATACCCCATGCTCTTTTGCGGGGCGTTATACCACTGTCGTCTAAGTTTGTCCTAGCCATATCTACAATAAACACCAGAAAGCGTTAGAATTAATCCAAGAAAAATTGCAGAAATCAGGTTGCAGAATGACTGGCCGAACCGATTGGCGAGTCACCGAATCACTTTGGCGAGCCAGATCAGGCTCGCCGAAAGGATTGGCCTGAAAATTTCCCAGAAAAAAAACTGGTGGGCGATATGCAGGCCCTTTCGGCGAATCATCGACATTATTTGGTGAGCTCAGGTTAACCCACCGAAAGTTACAGTATGTTTTAGGGGTTAGGGGCGCAGAAAAGGCAATCAAGGGAGATTTTTGGCGACTCGCCGAGTGAAATCGGTGAGCTCAGGCTTCTCGCCCAAAGTTACAGAACCAAACTAAACCAAATCATGAAATTAAAGGCGATATAGGGGGAATTTGGCAAACCACCGAGTGGTTCGGTGAGCTCGACCCAGCTCGCCTAACTACCGAACGTGCCAATTTTCAACCCCGGCTCCCAAAATCAAGCCCGCAACCCTCGAAAACTAAATTAAACAACAAACTCAACCAATTAAGCTCAGACCCATATGACCCATGCCACCGGGGTACTCAGACTTCCTCCGGTTTGGTAAAATTGGTCATTTGACTACTTTAGCCCTTAAGAATGATGTCAAACACTCCATCATTGGGTAAAGCACGTCATTTAGCACAATTGGGGTTACTCAGACATCACCCGACTAGCCCTAACAACTATTTTACGTGACACACAAGTTCATGATCAATTTCTAAAGCACAAAATTCGGGAAATCATATTTTAAGCATATTAGGCAATTTAGCACCATTACGAAACTACGATAGGCACAACTAGCACACAATTACGATTTCAGAGAGGCCCAACACACATCAACACAATTTATATAAATGCACTTGAATTTAACTGCTAATTAAGAGTTTGGGTTTTGGAAAACCAACCTTTATGCCGAAATATGAATTTGTAAAGCTAGGCGGTAAAGAAATCCAACACCAAACAGGAGAACAAAGAGCAAAGAGAGATAGAAATGCAAGATTAATGAAAATATAGATTGCGGGTATGATTGTATGAAGTTAAAAGTGGGGGAATGTGAACAAGTTTAAAATTTTAAGCCTTTGGCCTTTTAAAACCGTTCAGTTCACGGCCCTTCGGCGATATTAGTCGACCTCGCCAAACTATTTGGTGACAGGCTGAGTGGTTACTTACCTCGCCGAGTTTTACAGGACCTCCAGTTAATTTGGGGGTCCAAACGGCGAATGAAATTGGGCTCGCAACTTGTTCATGGGCCCATCAAGTTTTACAGACTCCATCCTTGTAATTTCTTGAGTCCAACGATGGTCCAAGTTGGGCTAGCCGACCTCTTCAGCGATTCGCCGTCTAGACTCTTGACTCGCCAACCTGTATATTTCAAACACATTCCACTTTTTCATCTTCACAATAAACATCTGTTATTCCAAAAACAAAATTAAAGCAATACAAACTTAGGTTGCCTCCCAAGAAGCACCTTAGTTAACGTCATGGCACGATGCAACTACCCACTCAAGCTTCATTCTTAGGGTTTGCCATAGTATCACTAGGCAAACCCCCTTGTTGTCTTGGGTTTAAATGTGATGAAATTTGACCCATTTGGGTCTCCAACTGTTTGATAGAGACGGAATGAGAGGTCACCGTCTGGCTGAGAGTCGATACATCTTCCTGCATTTCCTTCAAAACGTTATCAGACCCTTCAGCCTTGTTGAGAATACGTGAGAGCATATCCTTAGTCCGGCAATCCTCAGAATCTTTGGGATTTTAATGCTCGTGGGTAGGAACATACCTATCCTTCTCCCCATCTCTTTCTTTCCAAGTGGCATTCTAATCACGCCACTCGCTATCATGGTCTCTCCAGCCCTTATCTCTATTCCAACCTTGGTTACCACCCTACCTTGGGTAGTTTACACGATAACCTCCTCATTTGTTAGCTGGGAAGTTTACTTCCTCATTATACAACTCTTCAAATTTGGCCTCTTCAGGGGTAACACCACCAACACCGATAGCATTAAAACTTCTCGTACCACCACCCATTACGTTCTTGGCCAAGATTCCAGCTGGGTCATCATATTTGCCATGTTTTGGTCTCTCTCTTGATCTTTTTCAATCTTCTCTTTTGTCAACTTGTAAGTGAGAGGAGATACTTGATCTTCACGGGTGTACCATCCCCGGTTAAACTTGGTCATGCCATCAAGGAGTTGGGATGCTATCATATAAGACTGTTGCATTAAACCTCCCGGAGAAAGTTGATCAGCCACTCCCTTGTTCACCGAATCAACGCTTCTGTAAAAGTATTACAGTAGAACGTTGTCGGGAAATCCATTACTTGAGCATTGCAGCACCAACTTCTTAAATCTTAGCCAAGTCTCATTGATTGGCTCACCCTCCAGACGCTTGAAGGTGTGAATGTTGTCCCGAAGAGTCATCATTTTCGAAGGGGGGAAGAATCGCACTTGAAATGCGGTAATGAGCTCTTCCCATGAAGTGATAGAATCTCTTGGCAACTCAGCTAACCACTTGCACGCTACTCCCATTAGAGAAAATGGGAACAACCTCAACCGAACCGATTCTTGAGATATATTCCTAAAAGAGAATGGTCCGCAGACATCAACAAAGTTCCTTATGTGCTCATGAGGATCTTTATAAGCCATCCCACCAAACAACCATTTCAATTGTAAGAGCTGCAAAATGGTGCTTGTAATGTGAAACACACTGTTTCCTTCAGCTAGAGGCAAGTGAATGGCACCAACTCCACCCACTAGATTTGGTTCATTGACATCATTGAGATTGCCGATGCCATCTTGGTGGCCCACTTGGTTACCATAGCTTCCGTTGACACTCATTTCCTCTGTTTTAAAACAATAACACAAAACCAAAATGAAAAGTAAGTAGATTCAACTATGACTAACAAAATCAAAATTCAACTTCACCAAAAGAGTTTCAAACAACACCACTCCCTGGCAGTGGTGCCATTTTCATTTAACGTTTCAAGGACACTTCATCCAATTCTAAGCGTCAACATCGTAAATCAGTATAAAACCCAACTAAATGAGTTGGGGTCGAACCCTACAGGGAGCGGTACATGCTTCAAATTCAATTGGAAAGTAGGAACATGGTCAAATCAGTTATAGGAATAAATATTATCAAATAAAGACATCATTCAAATTAAGCGGTTACACGAATGTCAAATGGGGGATTTTGGTTTTGAATAACAGCTATAAAAAGTCACAAACAATATGAATTAACAATAATAAGATGGGTTCTTTGGATGTGATCGATTATAGGAAAATATAGACAAATTGGAATTGCAACTATTAGTAAATAGCTAAATATTAGTGAGTAAGCTAGGCTATAGTGGAGGTAAACTTTTTCTCGAACAATTTATCCTGAATCAAGTGATTTCTCTCGAACATCAACAAGCATACAAAATAAGAGCAACCCACACCTTAATTCATTCACTCTCTAGAACTGAATGTGTGGGATTGGGTTTAGGATTCACAATCTACCCAATACCCACAAACCATCAATCAATAATTTTAGTTCTAAAACCTCTCTCGAGCAGGCCAAGAACACAAACATAGAACTGCATTTGCAACTACAATTCTTAAATTTAACCACAATTCATGATTAAACTCACTTCTAAATAGCATTTAAACTAACAATTTGCAATACCCATAAACTAAATTAGCCCATAATCACATGATCACACCCCAAGAATTGAGGTTTTAGCTAGGCATTATAAAAAGGTAAAAACAGTTACCAAATTGATTATTAATCAACTGGTGAAGAGTAATTTCATCCTTACAATGCTCAAATTTGAAGAATCCCAAAGACCCACTTTTAATTTCTCAAAAGTGAATTTCCTCAATCCTCCAAAAGCTAAGGAAAACTAGAGAAAATTGCTCCCAAAATTTAATAACAAATTGTTCTCAAGAGTAATATGATAAGTGATACTAACCTAGATGTTCAAAAACGTATTTATAGTAGCCAAAAATGTGTTGTGAATAGTCACTCGACGAAGTAAGTCGGGCTCATGAAACCACTCGGCGAGCCGCCTTTTGTTCTTTTCCATCACACTTTTTCCTTGGTACTCAGCATCCTCAAGGTCTTTAACTTTGGGCGATCTATCTTGGCTTCGTGGAATCACTAGGCGATCTGCCGACTACTCGTTTTCATTGCCAACTTGGTTCTTTCCTTCATGTCTTGGCACACTAGAGCTTTAGGTGGTCTGATGAGCCACTCGGCGACACACCGAGTGCTCTTGGAGATCCTCAGGCTCGCCCTACTTCATTCCTTCAACTTGTTTTGTTCCTTTTTTTCCTGGTAGAGTCGTTGCTTTTTTCCTCAATCCATATACCTTGAAATCAAGGATTTAACATCAGTTATTGGTACAAATTATGCATTTGAGGACACTAAATTGATGTAAACAAAGCCCTAAATGAGTCCACATCTCGGACTCATCAATAAAGCAATTTAAACAAATAAGGCATAAAAATGTGAAAACAAATCAACAATTATTAACAAATAATCAAATAGTCAAGTCATTATGGTTAGAACTTAATTAAATCCCCAACAGAGTCGTCATTTCTGTTTTCACATTAAAAAAGAAATGTAAGACTTTGTTTTTGAAAATCAGTTTAACTTCTTAAAGGAAATTAAGAAAACTTATAATATTCAAAAGACATAGACAAACAAGATCATTTTTAATATACCAAAGGGGGTTTGTGATTCCATTTACACTTTGAGAAGAGTTTAAGCATTCGAAAATCCCGCTAACATGTGATTGGCCTACGACTTCACTAAAATATTTATTTGACTAACTTCTTGGGAAAATATTTAAAGAAAATAAAGACGCTTAAAATTAATTGAAAAGAAGTTAACTTAAACAATGAAATGATTTTGAAAAGAAAGCTCAAATAAAATGACTAAGTATGACAACTAACTAAGTAAAAATCACTTAAAAATTAACACAAAGGGTTCTTCGTTAAGGGGATTTAAATAAATTTAAACCAAACAAATAAAGTTAGTTAAACAAGAAATAGTAAAATACAATAAAGGGGAAAGAATATCATAAACTTAGGCCCTTGCCCAAATTTCAAACTATTGGGTTGGCTGTCCAAATTTCCTTCGACCTTTCCTAATCCAAGTAATTCAATCTTGTAATACTGTTGCTGGACTTTGTTTTGGCCTGACCCATTCCTCTACCTATCCTAAAGTGTAACTGCCTGCATCGTTTGGGCTTTTTAAGCCTATTTTTGTTATTGCTTCTAATGTATACAATGAGTGTATATTGGTGTATATCAACATGTATATGTGCGGTATATCAACTCCTTGAACCTGTAAAATAGATTTGTTTCACTGCATTTCAACTTCCAATACATCAGCTCCTTGATCCATTGATAGGGTGATTCTTATCCATTGGTATGATAATGATGATGAAGATATTTAGGTAGGATGATGTCGATCCATCGGTTGGATGATGTTATTTCATTGGTAGGATAATGATAATGAAGATCTGTCGATAGAATGATGTTGTTCCATCGGTAGGATGATGTTGATCCATCGATAGGATACTGCTGATGATCCATTGGTAGAATGATGTTGATCCATTGGTAGGATAATGTTGATGATTAATTGGTAGGATGATGATGATGAAGATCCATCGGTCCGGTAATGTTGATCCATTGGTAGGATTATTTTATAATCCATTGGTAAGATCATATGAATGACCCTTTAAACAATGATATTATCACCTCTAATAATATGTTACAGGTGACCCTCTTTGTGGTTTCAATATGCAATGGCCCTCTTGTCATTTTGAAGATGTAATGGCCCTCTCGGAGGTTTGAATATGCAATGGCCCTTTTGGCATTTGAAGATGCACTGGCCCTCTTGGCATTTTGAATATATAATGGACCTCTCGGCATTTTAAATACATAATGGCCCTCTCGGAGTTTCGAATATGTAATGGACCTCTTGGCATTTGAAGATGCAATGGCCCTTTTGGCATTTACATATATGATGGACCTCCCGGCGGTTTGAATATTTAATAGCCCTCTTGGCATTGGAAGATGCAATGTCCTTCTTGGCATTTTGAATACGTGATGGCCCTCCTATCGGTTTAAATATGTAATGGCCTTCTTGGCATTGGAAGATGCAATGTCCCTCTCAGCATTTGCATATATGATTGCCCTCCCGTTGGTTTGAATATGTGATGACCCTCTTCGCATTGGAAGATGAAATAGCCCTTTTGGCATTTCCATATATAGTGGCCCTCTCGAGGGTTTTAATATGTAATGGCCGTCTTGGCAATTGAAGATGCAATGACCCTTTTGACATTTGCTATATGATGTCCCTTTAGGCGGTTTAAATAAATAATGATGCTTTTGGCAATGGTACTAAGTCCTTTGATATTACAACATGGATGACTCTCTGCGTTATAATGACGATGTTCTCAGGGTGGGGGTATTATCTCATTTAATAATACTGTAGAAATGTCCCTCTGAGTGGTTCACATTACCGCGTCTAATATCAACGGGATTTAGGAATATTCTTCAAATGTTCTTGATGCTAAAAAATGTAATTTGATGTCATTGTAGATGTTTGTACATGTTGAGAGTGATGTTTTCACTTGTTCCTATTTTGAATACTTTGTTTTCGTTGTGACTCATGCTTTGTTGAGATTTGAACGAGGTGTTGTTGCTCGTATTCTGAACTGCTTCTTTTTCATCTGAGGAACTTCATGAACTTTCCTATACCTACCAAAAGGGTTGTTAATCTTGGGGAGTTCTTTGTCCTTTTGAATTCTCCATATTCGTTGAATGGATGAGTATGATGAACTTGAGGCAATCTTATAGATCTGCATCCATAGAAAATATAACACCCCAAATTTTTTTAAGCTAAGGGCCGAACAATCCTTTACTTGCACATAAGGTCTTACCGGGTTATTCTTAATTTTTTTATATTTGTAAAGGTAAACTATTTAGTGTGAAAATGATTTTGGATACCAATTAAGGTCACTAGAAACTCCTAGCACAATGTAGAGTTGAAAGTTTCCTTATCGATAAGTTTTGATGTAAGATTTTACTTGGATCAACTTCAAACAACCATATCTCTTAGATTATAAAGAGTTACGTGGCCCATAACCTATCAAATTAAACGTATTTGAATCTACTTTCCAACATCACCAATTTCATATCAATCCAATTTTTAAGTAAAAAGGTATGACCATTTTAGTAACTGATACTGTTTAATGACGAATTAGCCGACGGGAAAACATTAAAAAGGGTTATTTTTGTCTTTTTACCTCTAAGAAAACCCTAAATGAATTTTTTGACTAATTAAAGACCCAAAAAAAATCAGATTTTCATCTCTTAATCCATCATTCTCTTCTTTCTCAAACACTAAGACAAACCCCTAAGAAGAAATCAAAGTTGAAGACTCCATTCAAGATTCTATCAATCTTTTTCAAGATTATTTCAATCTTTTTCAAGATTCTACTTCAAGGTAAGTCATTCTCTAAGAATTCTATTCTTTCCAACTCAAATTCCTCCATACAATTATGAATCACTAATGAAAATCATAATTCTTGGCCATAGAGATTTTAAGAAACTAATTCAAGAATCTGAAGAAAGGTTTTCTTGATTAGTCTCCTTTAAGCTAGGGTTTCAAGGCTTCAAATGAAGTTTATCTTCAAGATTCTTCAAGAACCTTGTTCTTCCAGGTATGTAAGGCAATCATAGTGTTGGACTAGTTTGTCCTCACGCCCTACATCTACTTTCAAATCACTACAAGAGAAATCTAAGATTCTACCCCTAGATTTGAGTATTCTTGAGATAAGTTGATTTATAGTTCTTGAATTCCTGATTATTTTGAAATACTATTCCTAAGTATTGAGTTTCTATATTGTTATTGAGATCCTTGAGTTGATTTGTTCATGTCTATAATTCAGCATGAACCTTATTTTGAGTTATAAATCTTGAGAAGTTTTTCAAAGCCAACACTTGAGTTTAAACCGAGTTTTGAGGAAGTAAAGATGAGTTTTGAGAAAAAGTTTAAAGGTTCTATTTCATAAAGATTTAGGAGTTTCTAATTTTATTTTATTTATATATATACATATAGATATGTACCTATGTTAATTATTGGACTTGAAAGATAAGTTCATAAATGCATGTTTTTAAGAAGGTAAACACCTTTCATGTTTTGAAAAGTATTTCAAGTAATATAAGAAGTCCATTCGTTGTAATGGATGAACTGAGCACAAAGTTATATTAATTATTTTGCGAGTAGTATCGAGCACCGAGTTGTTAGAGTCTTTTATGATTCGAAAGTCCCATAGAACTACGTAGCCAGCGTAGGATAGGATAGCATAAATTCTTCATGCGACTCCTCACTACGTCTAAGAAGGTCATAGATGGATCCATAGTCGCGATATCATCCTATACCCTTGCAAAACATAGGATGGCCCTGACAATGGGAGGCAAAACGTTGTATCATTGCTAGGCTCATGGTAATGGTTGTCAGTTAGAGAAACTCCCCATAAGTAAAGTATATTATTTTCATGTTGCTTTCATTGTATATCTTATTGTAAAGCTTAAATGGTTTTCACTTCATGTTCATGTATTTATTCAGTTGAGTTGCTTGCAGTCATTCAGTTCAGTTATTTGTTTACACAATCATATCACATACTCGTACATTCCATGTACTGATGTCATTTGACCTGCATCCTTTTATGAGGAAAATATATAGGTGTTCATGATTATCAACATGTGCTTAATTGAGATCACTCTACACTTCAGTTAGCTTTGGTGAGCCTCCTTGTATTCTAGAGGACTTCAACATTGCTTTCTAGTTAGTAGTTTTGAGGCGTCATTGGTCTTGTCCTAACAACCTTTCTTAATAGTTGAGGCTTCATAGATAGATAATTTTGGAGGGTCTTTAAGATTCAGATATTTATTTAAAACTTATGTTTCATACTAAGTATATTCAACAATGTTTTGAGATACAATAAATTGTTTTTAAACGTTTCTTCCAATTTGATGCTTATGTATGCTTGAGTTAGTATACCTCTTGTAGTCAGCAAGGATGAGGGTTCGTTTGAGGGCCAACAATGGTTCTCGAGTGCCGGCCACGTCAAAGGTGTAGGCTCGGGTCGTGTTTAACAGAAACTGATCTGTGATGACTTTTTCAATCGCTTGCTCCTTGTCTTGCTATCTTTAGTTGATCACTCCGATCTCTTGCTTCTCGATAGACATAAGATGAAATTATACAAAATATTTGACATATTACAAAATTTGTAAGTAAAAAGAATCATCCAAGAATCAAATTGGAAAAGGTCACTGTCAAATGTCATGTCATGCATAACTTAAGTGAACGTTCTTTGTTTAAAATTTTTACATGTACTATAGCTTGTTCTGGAGAATTCAAAAGATCCTTAAAGCTTGAGAAATTTCTGACATGGTCCTCTCGACATCTATTATAATTGGGAAGTTTTGCAGAAGGCTCTGAAATCCAATGGTATAAGAGATTGCTGAAGTTAACTATGAAGTTTAATGATGCTCGCGATCATTTGAAGTTAGCTTCAATCTTCTAATTATGCTCAAAATATTCAAAATTAACTACAAACTTCTAGTGAAGCTTGAAGAATTATTTGAAGCCATCCTCAAAAGTTTATATCCTAGTTAGATGTCTTGGAGTATCTTGAACTGTTGATATATGACTTGTAGATTTTTTGAGACCTTCTCAAAAATTCTGTCATAGTCGCAACTCACAATGTATCTTTAGTCTTGACTTGTTGGAGAGATCCTCTTCTTGAGAATTTTTGAGTCCCTCTCAAAAATTCTGTCCCAGTTTCTATTGTAAAGAAAAATAGAAATCTTACGGGAGATATGACCGAAGCATTGTGGCACTTAGTCATCCCGTTGAGGCATGAATCAGTTCAAACGTAGTTCCCCTTCTCGAGGATAACAAAAATAGAAAATTTTGATAAGGAAATGACCGAGGCCGACATTGACCGTCTACATATCTCATTCTTGAGAATTCATGTTAAACGTTGTTTGGTACAAAAGATAATTTTATTACTATAAAACATAAGATGAGTATAGGCAAATGATGCGATTACAAGGAAAGAAATAAAAGAAACTTTGAGCCTTCAAACAGAGTATCTTTTCAAAGCACCCGAGTCGACTGACAACTCATGAGAAAAATGTCTAAGCCCAACCGTGACATGTCATCAATCAAATGTATCGATATATTTTTCTAAACAAATTGACAATTTCTCTTTTCTGAGCTTTGGTTAGATAGACGTTGATTCATTTTATTTGACACATTCATCTAGATTCGACTTATCTTGATTCTCAATCCATTTAAATTTTTGGCAATGTATTCAGATATCATGATATTCTCATCATACTTTTATAACACATTGTCGTCTACCTCATTTGTTAATTCAGCTTGGGCAATGACATGATATTGACAAATTTAAATTATATTTACAGCAATAAAGACTGTTAGATAGCAGAATTAAAGCAAGTGAAATAAATTTTTCACAAAAGAGGTATCTTTCATTGAAAATAAGGATATACGAATTCCGGCCATGACCATGGGCTTTTTTTCTTTTTTTAAAAACATTAGGTAGGACATTAAAACTTAATTAGGCAAAATGACATAAAAGGTGGGTTTCGGGCCTCATTCGGACTACCTCCGATTTTAGGAATGGCATAAAATTTATCTTTGTCTATCAAGATGAGCGAGAAATGAAGAGCGCAGTGGAAGTTCAATTAAGCACTTGCTCCATTCGCTCAGCGTCTGGTATGCCTGGTGTCTCGATCATCTCTTTAGGAACAACATCACCTTATTAAAAAAGAATCCCTATTCCTTCTCCAAGGCCATCATCATTGGCATATTCCTCTACTAGAAAGGATGGATAAAAATGAGGCAAAGGCTTTGGTTATACATGATTAACCTTCTTCCTATTCTGACTATCTTTTGGCACTAAAGCAAAAGCTTGATGTGGTGCCATGACCAAAAATTTGAATTTCTAAATTATGCTTAGTGAAGCTAAAACTTTCTTAAAGCTATCAAGGTTGGTTGGGATTACAGCTTATCCATACCATGTTAATAGTGAACCCTTCATGATTCGACAGTGAATTACTATTGGCATTGGAAGTGACGGTTTGAAGAGTGACAATTCTTTGATCAATCAAGTGCTGAAATTTATGCTTCAAATTGATGCAATTTTAAGTGGAATGTACAACACCTCCTGACTGGTAATCTATAATGTCTAGAATTGACATTTTTTGGATAAATTGTTTGTATCAGACCACCTGCTTTTAATCTCTCAAAAAGTTGGGTTCGACTTTCAACCAAATGAGTAAAGACTCGAGGATATTTTTTCTCAAGTTTTTGATGAGGAAGATTGTAATTATTTCATGGAGGTGGAAGTACTTGATGATAGAGTGGAGGATTCTGGCGAGTAGGTAGTGGTGTTTGAAAACTTGGGTATTGCAGAGTTTGGTAACTAGGAGGGGCATTTGGGTAATTTGACAATGTTACTTGATAACTTTATTGAACAGTTTGGGTAATTTGGTAATGGAGCTTGGTAATTTGGTTGTACTTAAAAGAAGGGGTAAGGATCTTTCGGGGCTAGAGAATAGGTTTTTGATGGTAAAGGCTTTCGAATATTGTGACCATCATGTCTCTTCAATTTTTGGATTGATTCAAATGAGATAGAGGAAGCATCTTCCCTTTTCCTTCTCAATGGTCCTGAGGATTCACCTTGGGAAGTCATTCAGATGATTTTTCTAGTCTTGAGACCGTCTTCAATAGCCTCACCAATTTTGACTGTCTCACTGAACTTCCCTCCTAAAATGAGCAACATCCTATTGTAGTACTCCGACTCTTGAATGTGCACGGAGACTTCAATAATCTCTTTCGACTGCTTGATTTCTTTAGAAATAAACTATTCCAAAGCTTCTCTTTTTAGATTTTGACTAAAGAGTCACATTAACAATGCTTCGTCTTTCCCTACTCCCACAAGTTGGTCACCATAAACTTCCAAATGTGTCAAAGGATTTTCAACTCCACTAAAAATGTCAATTTTTTGTACTTTAAAACCTTCTGAAAGGTCCAAATGTGGATCAATGCACAAATCTTCATAATTTAACTCCCACAATGTTTGGGGTGTATTGAAAGTCCTTCATTGCATTCATAACTTCCTTTCTGATGCTTTGCTCAACCTTCTTTTTATGACCTTCCACTCTTTATCCTTCTTCCCATTATGATCGATTTCAAAATGTGTGGTAAATGAAGGACATGATTCTGATAGTATTGGAATATGAAAAACAGTTTTTATAGGTATGAATTGAGTAGTAGGTGCGTTTTGAATAATTTGAGTATGGATTTGATGAATGAGAGGAAAAGTTTGGTGAATGTTGGTATTTCAATTTTGAGGAGTAAGTGACTTTTGGTGTGAGGAACTAGCATGATATGGGTTAGGGGTAGTTAGGTTGATGATGGGGGGTTTTGGAATCGTAGCGGCGGTTGAGCTGTTTGGAAGATGTTCGGATGTTGGATTCGAAGTAGGAAAATGGAATGGAGGTCTTCCATTGTCTGGAGTAGGAATGTTGGCAATGATAACCAAATTTATCAAATCTCGGGTCTTATCCGTTTTGGCCCTTATTTCAGCAATCTGTTGGAATAATTGTGCAATCACCTTATTTTGCTCATCAATGATAGGGTCATTCATCGTAATTTCGGTCGAATTAGTGTTCTCAACATTTTCAAACAGTTTTTCTTTTCCTTTTGACAAACTGTGGTTAGGGAAGGAATTTTTGTGGTCTTTGGACCTTGAGCCATTTTCTAAACAAAGATGAGTTTTGATACCCGACAAAGAAAAATAACTCGAAAGATAAACGTGTTAGTCTATGTAGATGATAAATAATACAAAATATTACACACATGACTACACACACACAAGGGTTGCTTCACTTGAAGATAAACTAGCACAGAGAAATAGAAAAGTGACTAAATAGACAGGAATTTGTCTATTTGATTTTGAGCTGAGTGAATCAGGAATGTTGACTTGCGTGGAGTCAATATCCTTTTGTATTTGTAATTGACATACTTCTGATTTTTGATTGAGCTGAAACTTTAATTTTCTTGGAAGAGCGGAAAAAATAGAATTTTTTAAAGATGGGGATCGAGTCTTATAAGACTTCCTACGTATCTCATAAAAGAGAATTTAGGTCTTATGCAGCTCGATTAACTTGAATCTCTTTCAATTTGAGATGGTGAATATTTTTCTGATATGAGAGAGTAAGATTTGAAAAATGAAGTTTAATTTTTGTTGGGAAACTAAAGACTCGAAAAGTATTTTGACATAGTTTCGATAGTGACTTGATATTTTTGCTTAGGGGTTCTAAAATAATTTTAAGAGGAGTGAGCAAGATTATCTCCAAATATAGGAACATATTTACACAAGCAGATAAAACACATAAACAAATATTGTACGTTTTAAACAAATATGTGACCCTTCTATGCCAAGGTAGGCCTAGAGATTTGAAGGATGTATGGCATCATTTGAAACATTCCATTGTCCCTAGACTCAAATTTATAAAACTTTATGAATAAACTGTATGTGGATACATAATAAGGAAAATGTATGCAAATAATCAGTCTCACGCAGTGCTACAATCCTGCACTAAGCCTTTGTGAAGAGTCCTTTATTGAACTTTTTATCATCTATGAGCGCCAACGTCTTAGGAAGCAATGGTAACTTGACCCTTCTTCGACTTAAACACATAATTAAACTCCCAACCAGGGGCAGAGCCAGCTTGTACTAAGGGGGATTCATCCGAACCCCTTTCGAAGAAAACTTAGTGCCACGCCCCAGATTCTAGGGGGCAACTAGCTCCTAATGCCAAAACTCAGGCTCGAGCCAACCCTGCTGAACCATTTGCTACTAGCACATGGCAGCCACAAATAGTCAAGAAAACAAACAAGTATATCTCGGCATAAAATTAAGCCCTCGGCCAGCAAGGGCCCTGTAAACAGATCCATAAAAGAAACAGCTACTCCCAAGAGTTCATATAAAGAAATAGCCAACTAGCACAGAAGTCCTGATTGGGCCATCGAGGCCACCATGATCTCTATACCAAAACTGAAAGCAGGTATATCAAGACAATACATCACACAACTAACAAGCTTCAGCAAACCAACAAACTAAACCAGCATGGCCATAACGTAGCTATAAACCCCACACACTAGTCTGCAAGCCTCTAAGAGTAGTAAAGATTAGTGGGACAGGGCCCCAGCCTACCCATAAAGTTATACACAACAAAAGGTAACAAACCTCCCAACTCTGGCAGCTCCATAGGAAAGGGGCTAGCCAACCGGATAAAAGTCAATCCTGCTGCTAAGGAGGTCTAGTCAGTCGTCTGTCAGGACCTGCATGCATGAATGCAGCGCCCCCAAAGCGATGGAGCGTCAGTACAAAATAATGTACAGAGTATGAAAGACAATAGACTATGATGGGGTATCCTAATATACTGGAATAATCTGATAAATAAATCAAGGATAAGACAAGTGTACTGACCTGCTCTTAAATCTAAACTTTTGAAAAATAATAAAACAACAACCCAACCAAGCCCCCATAAGATCGGCAGGTACAAACAGCACATAAGACCACCTACTCAGGCCCCCATTAGCTCGGAAGGTGCCAATCAGCCTATATACCCCTATCGGTAGTCCTCTAGCCCCGTAGGAAGTCACATATCCCTCTCAGGCATTTCTATAGCCCCATAGGTAGCACATAGCTCTCTTAGGCATCAACATAGCTTATAGACAACTCATAGCCCTCTTAGGCAACAACATGACCCTGTAAGAAGCACATGGCCTTCTTAGGCGTCAATATAGCCCTGTAGGCAACTCATAGCCCTTCTAGGCATCAATATGGCCCCGTAGGCAACTCATAGCCCTTTTAGGCATTCATATAGCCCTATAGGCAGAACATAGCCCTTTTAGGCATATATCACATTTCTGCAACTAACCACAATAGCCCCAAGGGCAACAATAACAATCCAATCGCTAAAAGCGAGCAATTTACATATAAGCAACCTATACAAATAGCCTCTAAGTCGTGTCCAATATAGGGACGCTACTAACTGAATAAGAATCCCGACAAGGGTGAATTATATCAACTCGAGAAGCCAACAATCAACATTCACGGCTACAAGTATATCAAGGATAACGACCCAAATACATTGCTTCTAAGCTTTAAGGAAACATGCCGTAAGTAGGGAATAACCTTAACATACCTTTTTCGCTAAATTCACGTGGCCTAACGACTTTTACTCATAACTCCCTCGATACTACAACAAGGTAGGACCATAATCAACACACAAAAATAAAAGATACCATGACAATATGATAAAAGATATGTATTTCTGTCACTAATTGTTGTTTGCTGCTTATAAAAGCTAAAGTCGATGAAAGAAGGGTCTTACCTCGATCTTAGGTTCGTAATACCCCTCAAAACCTTCAAATTTATTCAAATGCTTGCTGTCCCAACACTAAAGTGTGAAATGCTACGCAATCGATAAAACAAATTATACCACGGTGATGAGCCCAACGCGTAGAACAACTTTCGTCAAGGACTTAAGTCAAGAAAATCTATACTTCACTTGATTCTAGAAATGGGTTTCTCTAATTTCTTTGGTTCTTAGCTTAAAAATGAAGAAAAAGGTCGAAGAAGAAGATATATGTAACATTCCACCGACCTAGGGCCCCACCTCACGTGCCTGCTTGTGCAGTCCCATGAAAACGCAAATATCTCTCTATTCTGAAGTCGTATAAACGAACGGTTTGATGCGTTGGAAACTAGACTTGTAGACCTTCGATTCAATGGGTCGTTGGGATCATAACTCTTAATAGACTGGGAGAAAACGTCCTAGACATTTGACCCAAATTTCAGACAAATCTTTAAAAAGGAATTTACGTTAACTTTAGCCAACTTTTATTTTTCCACTTACCTAACTTCAAAACTTGAGATACAACACTTGAACACTTAAAATATCACATAACACATCATTATTAATTTATTACTCACCCTCCTGGTCTTTCCACGAAGATACGAGTCAATTTATACATTTCGAATAGTCGGGGTGTTACAACCACCCCCCTTAGAAACATTCGTGCTCGAATGAAATATCTGAGTCACGCGGTTTAGTCCTTAGGAGTTGCCAAAATTTAGGTAATGTATCCTTTTTAGATGTCACTATCCAAGAACCTAAAATGCAAAATTTTTAACGTAGGCGTCTCACATGATGACATAAATAGCTAAGCACTACAGCTCTACCATATCAGTGCGAGCAGATATACAACGACAACCACAATAATAATAAGCAATAGTGTATATATATATATAAATCAAATAGGTATCTTACCTTACTACCCTAATATAAACTGATATTCCATCACCCTAGGGTATGAAACAAGTGAGGATATTTGGACCTCATGCCATCCTCAGCTTCCCAGGTCACCTCTTCTCTATTCTTGTTTCTCCACAATACTTTAACCGAAGCCACCTCTTTGGTTCTCAATTTACGGACCTGCCAATCTAAAATGGCAACTGGAGTTTCCTCATAGGACAACTCCTCTATGAACTGAACATCCTCAACTGGGATAACCCGAGAAGGGTCTCCTACGCACTTCCGTAGCATCGATACATGGAAAACTGGATGAACATATTTTAGCCCCGAAGGCAATTCTAACACATAATCCACTCGTACTACCCTTCGAAGGATCCGGTATGGCCCAATGAATCTTGGACTAAGCTTTCCCTTTTTACCAAATCGCATAACACCCTTCATAGGAGAGACTTTTAAGAATACCCAGTCATCGACACAAAACTGTAACTCCCTTCGTCGCACATGTGAGTATGACTTCTGTCGGCTTTGAGTTGTTAGCAACCTCTCCCGAATGAGCTTAACTTTCTCCACTGTTTGCTGGACTAAGTCGGGTCCAATCCACCCTGACTCACCTACCTCGAACCATCCAATGGGGGATCTACATTTTCTCTCATACAAAGCCTCATAAGGTTCCATCCCGATGCTGGAATGATAACTATTATTGTATGCGAACTCAATAAGAGGCAAGTGGTCATCCCAACTTCCCTTGAAGTCTAGCGCGCATGCCCGTAACATATTTTCGAGTGTCAAAATTGTGCGCTCAGCCTAGCCATTTGTCTGATGGTGAAAGGCAGTACTAAGATTAGCTTGTGTCCCTAATCCTTTCTGGAAGGACTTCCAGAAATTGGCGGGAAATTGTGTTCCTCTATCAGAGATAATAGATATTAGGACACCATGTAGCCTAACAATCTCTCTAATATAGAGCCCTGCATACTCTTAGGCCGAAAATCTAGCCCTGACTGGTAAGAAGTGGGCTGATTTTGTTAGTCTATCAACAATTACCCAAATGGAGTAAAACTTGCGATGCGATCGAGGTAACCCTGTAATAAAATCCATATTAATTGCTTCCCACTTCAACAAAGGAATGACTATCTCCTGAACTAGCCCAGCGGGCTTTTGGTGCTAAACCTTCACCTGTTGGCAGTTAGGACACTGCGCCACAAACTCTGCAACACCCTTCTTCATCCTATGCCACCAATAAATCTCCTTAATATCACGGTACATCTTTGTCGAACCAGGGTGAATAGAATAACGGGAATGATGTGCCTCTTCTATAATTTGATGTCGAAGCCCTGCAACATTTGGAACACACAATCGACCGCTATATCTGAGTACTCCATCTTCTGCTATATCAAATGCTAAAGATTGTTGATCCTGAGCCTTGGCTCTAAGCTGCTGTAAGCTAAGATCCTCTTGTTGCCGTGATTTTACTTCTACAACTAGAGATGATACGGCTGTGTCCTGAATTGTTACCTCACTATCTTCTGCCTCTAACAATCTAACTCCCAAGATAGCTAACTGATGAAGCTCTCGCGCTAGCTCATGCTTCTCAACATCTAAATATGATAAACTACCCATAGATCTTCGACTGAGGGTATCAGCTACCATATTTGCCTTTTCTGGATGATATAAAATGTCCACGTCGTAGTCTTTCAGTTACTCAAGCCATCGACGCTGTCGAAGATTTAAGTCCTTCTGTCTAAATATATATTAAAGGCTCTTATGATCTGTTAAGATGTCAACATGAACGCCATACAAATAGTGTCTCTAAATCTTTAACGCATGTACAACTGCAGCCAACTCTAAATCGTGGGTCGAATAGTTCTTCATTCCTCAACTTCCTTGAAGCATATACGATAACCTTACCCTGTTGCATTAGAACAGATCCCAACCCAACACCAGAAGCAACGCCGTACACCGCATAGCCCTCTGAACCCTCTGGTAATGCTAGAATTGGTGCTGATGTCAACCTGTCCTTCAGCTCCTAAAAACTATGCTCGCAAGCTTCAGTCCACTAAAACTTAACTGCTTTTTTAGTCAACTTCGTTAATGGTGCTGAAAGTGAAGAAAACCCCTCTACAAACCTTCTGTAGTACCCAGCTAACCCTAAGAAACTACGAACCTCAGTCGGAATCATAGGTCTGGGCCAAGTTTTTAGGGTCTCAATCTTTTGTGTATCAACCACAATGCCTGCATCTAATACAATATGGCCTTAGAAAGATACAGAGTCTAACCAGAACTCGCACTTAGAAAACTTTGCATAAAGTTCTCGGTCTCGAAGAACCTGAAGGACTGCTCGCAGTTGATTTGCATGCTCATCTTTTGAACCTGAATACACCAAAATATCATCAATAAATACAATCACAAACAAGTCTAGATACGGCCTGAATATATTATTCATCAGGTCCATGAACACTGCTGGGGCATTAGTTAATCCAAAAGACATTACCATGAATTCAAAGTGTCCATATCTAGTTCTAAAAGCTGTCTTTGGAACGTCTTTCTCCCGAACTCATATCTGGTGGTACCCTGATCTTAAATCAATCTTTGAGAAACACTTAGCACTTTGTAATTGATCAAACAAGTCATCTATCCTCGGAAGGGGATACTTATTCTTTATAGTTTCCTTATTTAACTGTCGGTAATTGATACACATTCTTAGTGAGCCCTCTTTCTTCCTTACGAACAACACTGGTGCACCCCATGGTGAAGCACTAGGCCTAATAAAGCCTTTATCCAGCAAGTCTTTCAGCTAATCCTTCAACTCCTTTAGCTCAGCAGGAGACATTCTATAAGGAGGGATAGATATGGGTTGTGTACTTGGTAGCATATCGATAGCAAAATCAATTTTCCATTTTGGAGGGATACCAGGGAGTTCGTCTGGAAATACATCTAGAAACTCATTAACTACCGGAATAGACTGAAGAGTCAGTGGTTCTGCATCAATATCATGAACGTGAACAAGATGATAAATGCAACCCTTGGTAATCATCCTCCTTGCCTTAAGATAGGAAATAAACCTACCTTTCGGCGTTGCTGTGTCGCCTTTCCATTCCCGAACTGCCTCTTCTGGAAAGTGGAATCTAACAATCTTTGTCGAGCACTCAACACTAGTATAACAAGACGCTAACTAGTCCATACCCATAATGACATCGAAATCGACCATCTCTAACTCTACGAGATCTAAAGACGTCTGACAGTCGATAATTTCTACCGTGCAACCTCGAAAGACTCTCCTGGCAACAATAGACTCACCAACTGGTGTAGATACAATAAAGGGTCGATCTAATGACTCTGCTACTATACATAACCTCCCCGCAATAAATGGAGTAACATAAGACAAACTAGATCCAGAATCTATCAAAGCATAAAAACAATGGGAGCAAACAATCAATGAACCTGTCACAACATCTGGTGATGACTCTGAGTCTTGTCGGCCGGTTAATGAATATGTACGGTTCTGTCCACTACCAGAACTAGATCCTCCCTCTCTGCCTCCGCCTCTACCCCTACGTGCTGAAGTCTGGGGTCCACGCCTTGTAGACTGTGCTAATGAGAAGGAACCCTGTCGGCACCTCCCAAAATGCATCCTGTCCACCCATGCCCCTCCTGTCCACAAGAATAACAACTTGTGGAACCCTGTCGGCACCTCCCAAAATGCATCCTACCGCAAGTAATGCAACGCGGCGGGGATGTCCTAGCCTGGCCTGAACCCCTCTACTTCTGCACGCCTGATGCTCGTGAACCCTCACTTGAGCCTGACTGTACCTGACGATCAAATCTACGACCCTGGAACTACTGTGGTGGAGGTCTAGGTGGCCTAATAAAATATGAAGGTCTGGGACCACCCTGAAAATCTCCCTGCGAACCAGCGGGCCTAGCTCTCTTCTGTCTCTCTCTCTCGACCTACTCACTCGTATACTGTAGATGTCGGTGATCCTCTATGCCTTGTGTGAAGGCCTGAATCCGCGAGATATCCATATTATCATTTAGCACTGCGGTAGAACAAGCCTCGATATAGACTGAGTCAAGCCCTCCCACAAATCTATGCACCCTATCATGCATCGTATCAACAAATGCTGGTGCATATATAGCCAATGAATCAAATCTCAGCCCGTACTCTCGGACACTCATGCCACCCTGTCGGAGGTTCAGAAATTGGTCCACCCGGCGATCCCTAATCTCTTAAGGTAAATATTGATCTATGAAAGCTTCTATCAAGCTATCCCAAGTGGGTTGAAATGCATCTTTTCCCCTAGATCTCTCCCAACTTTCATACCATAATACTGCAACATCATGCAATCGAAATGCTACTAACTCAACTGACTCAATCATTGAGGAATATATGACTCTGAAGATCCTATGAAGCTGATCAACAAAGTGTTGAGGGTCTTCTCTGCGATTTGTTCCTATAAACTGTGGAGGATTCAAGGCAAGAAATTCATGAACTCTCGAACATCCGGGCCCTTCAGAAGGTCCGGCAACATCTGACGCAATTGGTTGGCACTGTGCAGCTACTAACTGTGCTAATATATATACTGCACTCTTGAAATCATGATCAGATGGAATAAGAGGAACTAGAGGTGGTATTGCTGGTGGATCCGGAAGTCTATAGCCCTCGGAGGCTCCTGATGTTCTAGAGAAGCTATAAGGGGCTGAGAAGATGTTTCCCCTGGGTCTCACAACGGGCTACCTCCACCTGTGGTACCTTGCCGGTACCCTCGCTTGTAGTTGTATCTAACCCCTGGCTAGTAGCAATCATCTTTATCTACATACAAGTATCAATTGTTACCCAGAAACCTCAACCCTTAAGACAGCGCTCTATAGCACGAGGTGAGCAAAAAAAGGATATTCATTCTAACATTCCCGGTAGCTTCTTGTTTATTGAATGTGGTGCACAACACATTTATAAACAAGAGTCTACTAGACATGGCTTGCAGACTACCTAGGATACGACGTTGCTCTGATACCATGTTTGTCAAGCCTCAGATTCAAGGGCGCAACTGGCACTTAATGCCAAATCTAAGGTTCGAGCCGACCCTGCTGAACCATTTGCTAATAGCGCATGTTACTAGCGCATGGCAGCCACAAACAGTCAAGAAAACATACAAGTATATCTCGGCTTAAAATTAAGCCCTCGACCGGCAAGGCCCCTGTAAACAGATCCATAAAAGAAACAGCTACTCCCAAAAGTTCATATAAAGAAATAGCCAACTAGCACAGAAGTCCTGATTGGGCAGTCGAGGCCACCATGATCTCTATACCGAAACTGAAAGCAGGTATATCAAGACAATGCATCACATAACTAACAAGCTTCAGCAAACCAACAAACTGGGTCAGCATGGCCATAACGTAGCTATAAACCCCACACACTAGTCTGCAAACCTGTAAGAGTAGTAAAGATTAGCGGGACAGGGTCGCAGCCTACCCATAAAGATATATACAACAAAAGGTAACAAACCTCCCAACTCTGGCAGCTCCATAGGAAAGGGGCTAGCCAATCGGATAAAAGTCAATCCTGTTGCTAAGGAGGTCTACTCGGTAATTTGTCAGGACCTGCATGCATGAATGCAGCGTCCCCAAGGCAATGGGGCATCAGTACAAAATAATGTACGGAGTATAAAAGGCAATAGACTATGATGAGGTATCCTGATATACTGGAATAATCTGATAACTAAATCAAGGATAAGATAAGTGTACTGACCTGCTCTTACATCTAAACTTATCGAAAATAATAAAACAACAACCTAACCAAGCCCCCATAAGCTCGTCAGGTACAAACAGCACACAAGACAACCTACTTAGGCCCCTATAAGTCAGAAAGTTGCCAATCAGCCTATTTACCTCTATCGGTAGTCCCCTAGCCCCGTAGGAAGTCACATAGCCCTCTTAGGCATTAATATAGCCCCGTTGGCAGCACATAGCTCTCTTAGGCATCAACATAGCTTATAGACAACTCATAGCCCTCTTAGGCAACAACATGACCCTGTAGGAAGCACATGGCCTTCTTAGGCGTCAATATAGCCCTATAGCCAACTCATAGCCCTTCTAGGCATCAATATGGCCCCGTAGGTAACTCATAGCCCTTTTAGGCATAGATCACACTCCTACCACTAACCACAATATCCCCAAGGGCAACAATAACAATCCAATCGCTAAAAGCGAGTAATTTAGTTATCAGCCACCTATACAAATAGCCTCTAAGTCGTGTCTAATATAGGGACGCTACTAATTGAATAAGAATCCCGACAAGGGTGAATTATATCAACTCGAGAAGCCAACAATCAACAATCAACAATCACGGCTACAAGTATATCAAGGATAACAACCCAAATACATTGCTTCTAAGCTTTAAGGAAACATGCCGTAAGTAGGGAATAACCTTAACATACCTTTTTCGCTAAATTCACGAGGCCTAACGACTTTTACTCATAACTCCCTCGATACTACAACAAGGTAGGACCATAATCAACACACAAAAATAAAAGATACCATGACAATATGATAAAAGATATGTATTTCTGTCGCAAATTGTTGTTTGCTGCTTATAAAAGTTAAAGTCGATGAAAGAAGGGTCTTACTTCGATCTTAGGTTCGTAATACCCCTCAAAACCTTCAAATATATTCAAACGCTTGCTGTCCCAACACTACAGTGTGAAATGCTACGCAATCGATAAAACAAATTATACCACGATGATGAGCCCAACGCGTAGAACAACTTTCGTCAAGGACTTAAGTCGAGAAAATCTATACTTCACTTGATCCTAGAAATGGGTTTCTCTAATTTCTCTGGTTCTTATCTTAAAAATGAAGAAAAAGGTCGAAGAAGAAGATATATGTAACATTCCACCGACCTAGGGCCCCACCTCACGTGCCTGCTTGTGCAGGCCCACGAAAATGCAAATATCTCTCTATTCTGAAGTCGTATGAACAAACGGTTTGATGCGTTGGAAAATTGACTTGTAGACCTTCGATTCAATAGGTCGTGGGGATCATAACTCTTAATATATTGGGACAAAACATCCGAGATATTTGACCCAAATTTCAGACAAATCTTTAAAAAGGAATTTACGGTAAGTTTCACCAACTTTTATTTTTCCACTTACCTAACTTCAAAACTTGAGATACAACACTTGAACACTAGAAATATCACATAACACATCATTATTAATTTATTACCCACCATCTTGGTCTTTCCATGAAGATACGAGTCAATTGTTTCGAAAAGTCGGGGTGTTAGACTTATATTATTTATACATGATTAAAATAAATTTTTATGTATATATAGTAGATGTCAAACCCCCTGTGGCTACTTCATGTGTCTATTTCTACCAATTTTGAACCCCTTATTGAAAACCCTAACTCCACCACTACTCCCAACCCCAGGAGACAATGGTTTGTCAAATGACGTATACATCCTTCAAATTTAAACACATAAGCTTGATCGTCTATTTAGGTTGTGGGTCGTTTTGGACTCAAGTGGTATTTCTAATGGGTCAACATGCCTTGGGTGTTAGGTCATCTTAGGTCAATGTGCTTAATTGAGGGATTTGTTATCGCTCCACGCTAGTATACTAAGAGTGGCATTTGAAGTGGACCGATGACCCAAGTGGACAACTTGGGTCGAAACTATGACAACTATTGGACGCATGACATACTAATAAATTGCCAGTCATTCCGAAAAGGGTTAGGTATAAAAAAGGTCGGCTGCGTGATCATAAAACTGTTCTTTAATATACTGCATTTATGACGTGGTGACAGAAAATGCCATGAATGTAAAATGACAATTAATATAACAATTTAAACAAATAAGGCATAGAAGAGTCAAAATAAATCAATAATTATTACGAAATAGTCAAATATTCATGTCATTATGACTAGAACTTAATTACATCCCAAACAGAGTGGCCATTTCTATTTTCACGTTTTAAAAAAATGTAAGACTTTGTTTTCGAAAACCGATTTACCTTTTTAAGAAAAATCGATTTTCAAGAGTTGCTACTTAATTTTTGAAAGAATTTAAGAAAACTTATAATTTTCGAAAGACTTAAACAAACAAAATCATTTCGAAAATACGAAAGGGGGTTCGGGGTTCAATTTACACTTTGAGAAGGGTTTAAGCATTCGAAGTGCCCGCTAACATGCGGTTGACCTACGACTTGACTAAAATATTTATTTGACAAACTTTTTGGGAAATATTTAAAGAAAATAAAGACAGTTAAATTAATTGAAAAGAAAATTAACTTAAAACTTGAAATGATTTTGAAAAGAAAGCTAAAATAAAATGATTAAGTATGACAACTAACTAAGTAAAAATCACTTAAAAAGTAACACAAAAGGTTCCTCATCAAGGGGATTTAAATAAATTTAAACCACACAAATAAATTTAATTAAATAAGAAATAATCAAATACAATAGAGGGAAAAGGAGATCATAAACTTGGGCCCTTGCCCAAATTTCAAACTATTAGGATGGCAGGCCCCATTTCCTTCAACCTATCCTAATCTAAGTAATTCAATCTTTTAATACTACTGCTGATGCATTTTTTTTTGGGCCTGGACCATCCTCCACTTGTCCTAAAGTCTAACTGGCTACAACATTCAGGCTTTTCAAGCCCATTTTCTCTTTCTTTTCAGCTGTATACAAGGAGTGTATACTTTTGTATATCAACATGTATATGTGTTATATATCAGCTCATTGGACCTGAAAAATAACTTTGTTTTATTGCATTTCAACTTCCAGTACATCAGGTTCTATTTCGACTCCTTGGTTGATAAGTCATACTCAAAGAGAGAGAGAGTGAGTTTAGGACTCCGTGGCCCATTCGAAATCGAAGGAAACACATGGAAGGGAGTCCATGAGGCCTCAGGTGACATTTCACGAAGAGGAAAAAAAAGAAAAAAAATTAGTGATCAAAGCTGGACAAACTTATTAGTAACTAAAAAGAAGTAAAATAACTAAAACAAATTCTTCCGAGTAACCCAAATAAAAATTTCTAAGACAAATGTAATGTAAACAAACAGCCCCATACTTGGCATTACATAAATTGCATTTCTGACATATGAAATTTCAAGATATAACACTAGGAGCAGTCAACACGAGATTTCAAATTTTATTTTAATAGAGAGCAAATTCAAATCTTCTGTACCTTTGATAAATGAAATCTAAACATTCTTTAATCAAATTCAGATAGAAACTTGTTAAGGAAAAATGCTTTAGTTCTATTTAACAAGAAGTGTCATTCTATTTTAAATACAGAAGACAAAAGCATTACATAATACCATAACATTAATGTTCTCACAAGACTTAAGCTTTCAGAGCAAAATATCTATTAGTACTAATTGAAAGGAAATCAAAACCAAAGAAATAAGACACTAGTGACTAAATTGCATAGTGGACAACTAGTAGTGAATACAAACAGGTGCATTTATCTTTGAGAAGTAAAAGAAGTACTCATATCAAATACAAATTTGCTCTAATAACACGAAAACTAAACCTTTAGAGAGATTGAACCTCCACGGCTTAAAAATAAGCAATTAAAATGATATGATCTCACAAGGTAAAACTACTAACCCTAACAATAAAGTAACTCTTTAAACACTTGCTAAAACTATAATAGACAAACAAAATCTTAAGATAACACTCATGAAACAGAGCAAAATTATTTACCATTAAGTTGATTTCGAAGAAAATAGAATAAATGAAATCAATGAAATGATGTAGAGATCTATAGGAAGACTTGTGGATTCGAATGGAAATATTCTCCTAAAGGAAGCAACATATCAAGAAAATTTAAACCAAAATGTAAATTATGACTCTTTTTAAAATAAGTTTACACATACAGAATGAACTAAATATCTTCTTGAATCTGGAAGGGCATACATAAGATAAATGAGGTAGAGAATAATCATATATATTGGTGATACGATGAAGTCGTCAATTACGTATTAGAAAAGACACCAACGACTGAAAACTCAAGCCATAACCAAAACGAGCTAACTACTACTTCAATCCCATTTCACAAATCATGAGACAAGTTCAAACTTGTCACGACCCATACCACCGTGATTGGCACCCACACTAACCCTCCGGTGAGAGAACCACTAACACAATCCGACTAAGCAACATAAAGAAACTAAACCATTTAAAAATACAGAAGTAGATTTAAAGGAAAAATTAAATAATGAGTTCCCATAAACTCCGAAGGTTTGACAAAACAACCAGGCATAACCTTCGCGGAAATTCAACCCCTAGACCTGAATGTCAATGTACCAAAACTCTACTACTCAACAAGTCTAAGAAAAGGGGGTGCAACCCTGGAAACTAAACATAAGTAAAAGTTTGAATATATAGTCTGAGTCCGAAAAGAATGGACTAAACTAATGATGGATCCATGGAAGCCTGAAAGAACTGGCTCACCCTTGAATCCGGTCTCGGTCAATGATCTCCTAGCTGAGGTTTTTCATTAGCCGCCTGAAGATACCCTGTACTCAACAAAGAAAGAGCAAGTGCAATATCAGTACTCGAAACAACGGTGTACTGGTAGGATCACACAACTACTCCAGTAAGCAAAATATATGCAAGCAATTACAACATAGTAAACACGCATATACATTATGCATAATTCAATTATCTCATTAGGAGAAATAGACAAATCCCCAATATCAATGACATGTAGATATGAATGTAGTAGTCACAATATTAGAAAAGTTTTAATTTTCCCCATTATTTCTTATGATGTTATGTGTAAGATTATTCTAAGGGCTTCTATGCGACCCCTTCGGGTGTTATGTCTAGAGGGTAACCTCGGGTCGTGACAAACTTGGTATCAGAGCATAAGATTTTGGGAATAATATTTAGGATTGATGTCTCATGAAACCAAGTTTAATAGTGTCTTGTTCATGGGTGTAAGGTGCGCCACACTTATGAGTGAGAGGCTATAGGATGCTTAGGAATTTTCCATTCTTTTATCACTATTTATTCATGCTTGAAAATTCTAGCTCTATGACCTCCTTTCTAATCCTTTTCCTGCGATTATAGGAAATGAATACAAGAGGAGGTAATGCAAAGAGAGGGCAAAAGGAGAATGTCAATGAGGGGAATCCTCCCCAAGTTGCTTTGAATCCTCAAGTGCCTGATGAAGTGGGAGATATGACTAATGTGGAGATAAGGACAGCTCTCCAGAATTTGACTCAGCCCAAGTCACTAGGGATGTAAGAGTTCAACCGAATTCGAATGCTAGCACAACTGCTTCCAGGATTAGTGATTTCACCAGAATGAATCCCCCTACCTTCTATGGCTCCAAAGTGGATGAAGATCCACAAGGCTTTCTTGATGAAGTGTTAAAGGTGGTTGATGCTATGGGAGTGACTAATCATGAAAAGACGGAATTAGCCGCCTACCAGTTTAAGGACGTAGCTCAGGTTTCGTATGAACAGTGGAAGGGGAATAGAACTGTAAGGGAGGTTCCGATTGATTGGGAAGCTTTCAAGTCGGCCTTCCTTGATAGGTTTTTCCCGTTAGAATTAATGGAGAGAAAGATGCAGGAATTCACCAATCTTCACCAAGGAAGGATGAATGTGAAAGAATATGGCATGAAGTTCACTCATCTCTCCAAGCATACTCCAACCTTAGTGGCGGACTCAAGCGCCAAGTTGAATACATATGTTATAGGGATATCTGCCTTGGTGGTAAACGAGTGTCGTTCGACAATGCTCATTCCTAGCATGAACATTTCACTCCTTATGGTTCAGGCTGAATAAATTGAGGAAGAACAGCTCAGGCAGGCTGGTAGAGAAGTGAAGAGGACAAGGGTAGATGATAGCAATTCGTCTAAGGGCATATTTGAGGTTCAAGGAAAACCGACGTTTAAGAAAAGGTTTTATAATCAAGGTACCACTAATACTTCTATTGTCAACAAAGAAAGGGCGCCCACTCCTAAGCAACGGGGTGGTAGAGGAGGTGGTTCTTATGTAGAGAGTCTTACATGTGCAAAATATGGTAAGAACAATGAAGGTAAATGTCTTATCGGTATGTGTGTGTGCTATGGATGCGGAAAGGGTGGACACCAATTGAAAGACTGCCCAACCCGTACCTCTAAGGGAAGAGAGGGTAATCAAGCGCCTCCAAGTGGTTCTAATTCGGATGCTCCGAAGAAGAGTCGCTTCTATGATCTAGAGTCCCGCAGTGATCACGAGGGATGCTCGGATATTGTCACAAGTATGTTGCAAGTATTTTCCATTGATATTTATGAATTGTTAGACATTGGTGCTACTTTATCTTTTGTTACACCTTTGGTAGCCATGAAATTTGATGTACTCCCCAAAACTCTTATAAAACCATTTTCAGTGTCCACCCCAGTTGGTGACTCAATTGTTGCAAGAAGAGTCTATATAAATTGTCCTGCTTCTTTACCTCATAAAGTCATTTGTGTCAATTTTGTAGAGTTAGATATGTTGGACTTTGGTGTCATCTTGGGGATGGATTGGTTGCGTGCTTGTTTCGCCTCCATTGATTGTAGAACTCTGGTAGTGAGATTTCAGTTTCGTGATGAGCATATTTTTTAATGGAAGGAGGGAAATTCAATTCCTAGAGGTCGATTAATTTCATGTCTAATGTCTTGTAAAATGATTTCGAAGGGTTGTATCTACCATATAGTAAGGGTTAAGCACGTTGAGTCCGAGACTCCTGCTTTTGAGTCGGTTCCCATAGTGGGGAGTTTCCTGAGATTTTTCCTGATGACTTGCCCGGTATTCCTCCAAAGCGGGAAATAGACTTCGATATTGATCTTATACCAGGTACAATACCCATATCTATTCCTCCTTACCGGATGGCCCCGACTGAATTGAATGAGTTAAAAGCTCAACTCAAGGATTTGCTGGATAAGGGTTTTATTCAACCAAACATATCTCCATGGGGTGCACCGGTATTGTTGGTGAAAAAGAAGGATGGGTCTCTTAGGATGTGCATTGATTATCGTCAGCTGAATAAGGTCACTATAAAGAATAAATATTCGCTCCCAAGAATTGATGATTTATTTGACCAACTCTAAGGGGCGAGTTATTTTTTGAAGATTGACTTATGTTCGGGCTATCACCAACTAAGGGTGAGAGATGCTGATATTCCTAAAACAACCTTCCAATCTAGGTATGGTCACTTTGAATTCTGAGTGATGTCTTTTGGTCTAACCAATGCCCCAGCAGCTTTTATGGATGTTATGAATGGGGTGTTTAGACAATACCTTGATTTATTTGTGATCGTCTTTATTGACGATATTTTGATCTATTCTAAGAGTGACAGTGATCACATGGAGCATTTGAGGATAGTTTTGCAAGTCCTTAAAGACCAACAATTGTATGCTAAGTTTAGCAAGTGCGAGTTTTGGCTAAGGTCGGTTGTGTTCCTCGGTCATATAGTGTCAAGCCTGGGTTTAGAGGTTGATCCTAGGAAGACTGATGCGGTTAAGAATTGTCCTAGACCTCAGAGTCCCACTGATATACGAAGCTTTTTGGGCTTGGCCGGGTTATATAGAAGATTTGTATAAGGTTTCTCACATATTAATTCTCCGTTAACAGCCTTGACTCAACAGAAATCCAAATTTGAGTGGTCGGAGGCTTGTGAGAAAAGTTTCCAGGAGTTAAAGGATAGACTCACCACCGCTCAAGTGTTAACCTTACGAGCAGGTACTGATGGGTTTGTGGTTTATTGTGACGCTTCCCAGGTGGGTTTGGGATATATCCTTATGCAACATGGCAAGGTGATTGCCTATGCTTCGAGGCAACTCAAAGTACATGAAAAGAATTATTCGACCGATGAACTAGAATTGGCGGCGGTAGTTTTTGCCTTGAAAATTTGAGGGAGGTCTATTAGTGGAATGGCATGAAGAAGAATATAGTGAGCATTGTGGCTAAATGTCCAAACTGTCAGCAAGTCAAAGCCGAAGACCAAAAACCGGGAGGTTTGTTATAGTATATAGATCTTCCCACTTGGAAGTGGGAAGAGGTGAATATGGATTTCATTGTGGGGTTGCCTCATACTCGAAGCTGACATGACTCTATTTGAGTCATTGTTTATCGGCTGGCGAAATCAGCCCATTTTCTTTCTGTCAAGGATTCCTTCTCGGCCGAAGACTATGCTAAGTTATATCTTGAGGAAATAGTGAAGTTACATGGGGTTCCGTTGTCCATCATATCAGATCGGGGTACTCAGTTTACCTCACATTTTTGGAAGGCATTTCAAAGAGGGCTTGGTACCAATGTTAAACTCAGTACCATTTTCAACACTCAGACGGATGGTCAAGCGAAACGGACCATTCAGACCTTAGAGGATATGTTGAGGGCGTGTGTGATTGATTTCAACGGGAATTGGGACGATCATCTTCCATTGACTGAATTATCCTACAATAATAGTTACCACTTAAGCATTGCCATGGCTCCGTTTGAAGCACTTTATGGTAGGAGATGTAGATCTCCGGTGGGGTGGTTTGAAGTAGGCGAGTTTTCTCTAATTGGTCTTGATCTAGTTTATGACGCCATTGAAAAAGTTCGACTCATTAGAGAGAGGTTGAATACTGTTCAAAGTCGGCAAAAGTCCTATGCCGACAATAGAAGATGTAATCTCGAATTTGAGGTTGGTGATTGGGTTTATTTAAGAATCTCACCTATGAAAGGTGTGATGAAGTTTGGCAAAAAGGGGAAACTTAGCCACCGATTTGTGTGGCCATACCAAATCTTGACTCGTATGGGAAATGTTGCATATGAATTAGACTTACCAAGTGAGTTGGCTTCGGTTCACCCAGTATTCCATGTCTCCATGCTCAAAAAGTGCATTGGTGATCCGGTATCCATCCTTCCCTTAGAGGGTTTAGGAGTTGATGAGAACCTTTCCCATGAAGAAGTTCCAGTTGAGATTTTAGAACGGCAGGTTAAAAGGTTAAGGAACAAAGAGGTAGCTTCTGTTAAAGTCTTATGGAGGAATCATTTAGTCGAGGGTGCTACTTGGGAGGCTGAGGCCGATATGAAGTCCCGCTATCCTCATCTTTTTCCTTCTACTCCTACCCCTACTTCAGGTAATTAGTTCTTGAGTTGGTGTTTTGGAATAATTTTGCTATGAGTTTTCTTATGATTTTCTTATGTGTGCATGTTCTTGTGAGAATTCATGTTTAGCATGTATTGAGTGTTCATGATCTATGTATTCCTCATGTTGGGCTGCACTTTAGGATAATAGTTGCATATTTGACTCATGAGATGAATTAATGAACATATGTGCTATACTTTATATGATATGGATAAATGGCTCTTTATTGTTTGATTATGTTGAGCTTGTTGCATGGAGAAGGTAGTTCCTCCTAAGATGATTCTAATAATTATGTTGTGGGCATGGTGCATTGTAAATGTAGCGCCTACCTCCTTGAGATTGCATTAATTTTATCTTGAGGTGGAGTGATATTTCTCTTATGTTTTGTGCATTGTTAATGTGGCATGTTTTTGGGCTTCTAGTCTTGAGTCGTAAATCCTCTTAATGTGTGTTAAAGTGTCATTCGAGGACGAATGTTCCTAAGGAGGAGATATTGTAACACTCCGGAAAATGCTAGGTTATACTAGGGCCTAAGCATGTGAGTTAATGTTGAAGTTCTAGGAGTTTACTGAGTCAACGTCACAATATGAGTCGTAAGATAACTTCCCTAGCTTGATACTAAAGTCCTAGAGCCTATACGTCAAGGCATGGCTCCCATGAGTGCCAAGAGACTGCTCTAAAAGCAGCCAAAAGCAACAGCCATCCACGGAGGGAGGACCACGAGGCATGGACTGACACAAGCCCCGTAGATGGGATTCGTGAGTCCAGCATTAGCCTCCTCCAAGGTCCCCCAAGACCACATGTTCCAGCCCCATTCCATGGACTTGCAGTATGGTCCGTGGACCAGCTCACGCTCCGTGGAAAGGACTCGTTAGTTGAGACTTGGTCTCCTCACTAATACCTTGAATGACCACTCTCTTAACGAAACCACGGACAGCCAGGACGGTCCGTGGACCCATCCACGCCCCGTGGTTTGAGGTTCGTGGATAGTGCCTGGGCGAGCTGTCTTGGTTCGGCCTTATTGGAGGGGTGTTTTGGTAAATTACTAATTCATTTGTTTAAGGGTAGAGACGGTTATATTTAGTTGTTTTAAGTATATTAAAGTACTTTTAAGTATTAAACAAGTCTTTTAACTCTCATAACTCCAAAATATTTTCCAAATTTTCTCTTCTCTCTCTAAGAAGTTCCTCCACTGAAGAACAAAGAAGAAGGTCAAGATTAGTGTTCAAGCTTCAAGCTTTCCACTCAAATTTCGTGGGAAGACATCAATTAATGTATGAGAACCTTGATTCATGGAACACTTTCCTCCATGAAGCCTTTCTACTCTAATTTTTTAAAAAATGGGTTTAAGATTCAAAACTAAGGCTTTCATTCTACCCATGGGTTCTTCCTAAAAACGTTTTCATTATGTTGTTTGATGTATATTATGGATGATTTGACGCTTTAATGGTGATGTTATAGTAAAACTCCCCATGAATCCATGAACTACCCCATGACCCCAATTTCATGAATTTCAATGAAGGTATTGATGCAAGATGATTACTACTATGGATTATGGTGATGTTAATTTGATTATGAAACCTTGTATTATTCATGTTGATAATAGTATATCCTAAAGGTAATTGTGAGGCTTGGTTGATGACCTTGAATGGGGTAAATTATGAAGGATTGGTTAAGAATGTTGATAGTTATTGATGAACTTATGAACTCATTTGAAAGGTCAGAATCCTATGACTATTGTGTGAATTGAGGTGATGTTGGTAGACTAATTTCCCATACCCTTCATATGTTTATGTATAATTTGTCTAGGTTGATATTGATGGTGTTGTGTTGATTTAAAGGCTAATTCTCATTAAAACACTATGACTAATGAGGTGAAAGTTACTCACGTAATAATGGTGATTCTAAGGTGAAAGATAGTTCTCACTTAAATGAATCTATGAGCTATTTAGTGAATTGTATTGAACGAAGGGTAAAGTATGCCTTCACACATGTAAATACAATCCAATGCTAGTTATGTATAAATGGGAAATAATGCTTAGTACCGAGTGGATATGGACAATGAGGAAAAAGTCCATCCGCTAATGCAATAGGTAGGGTCATCTATAAACCACTCATGAGTTGGAAGCTCTTCCACTAATGCAATAGGTTGGGTTTCTAGTAGCAATCTCCCTATCCCATAACTATGTGACAAACATAGGACTTAGCTAGTGGATCCACTTAGAAGCTAAATATGATTAGTTCTACCTTCGGCAAGTAGAATGCCTTCCTTCGGTGTGGGGTTATTTGACACCGGATTACATGTAGCTCACATGGTCTATGTCGGTTATGTCTAATTTTCCCTAATAATAATAATAAGATGACTAATATGATAGGAACTATACTATGACTTCTTAATGGGTTTACTTAGTAGGTGTGGGGGTATGGGACTTCACCTTTACATTGCACAAGTAGACATATTAGGAGGTTATGGAATGGTTTCCTTGTGGTATGCTTCAATATGAATTTATGTATGTATAATAAATGGAAGGTGCTATAGATGACTTTCCTTATGTTAGTTTATGTTCATGTATTTTCCTCTTTTATGACTATGGATTATCGTAAGCTTGTAAATGATGTTAATGGATATGTGGCTTCAAAGGGATGCTTAGTAGGGTTGGTATTATGTGATTCCAACCATGCACTGCACAAGTGTTCTTAGAGATTGCTAAGGTATTGGTATTACTATGTTATGAGCACGTTGTGACTATAGCTTGTCTTCTGTGTTGAAAATGAATATTGGCTTCCCAAACTTGATAAATGCATACTTTCAAGTAAAATATCTTATTTAGCATATTTAAATGTTTTTATGCATGTTTCCATACTTAGTACACATTTTTGCTAACCCCTTCTTTTCTTCATACTATTAGTGTAGGCCCCGTACGTTGAATCGTTTCTTCTTTCTTCAAACTAAAGCTTGGGTCGACTATTCCCTAAGTTTTGGTGAGTCCTCCAGTTCGAGGACCTGATGCTTATTTCAGTCATAGTTTATTAGTACTTTGTTATGTTAAGACTTTCGTTGATGTAAAGGGTTAAGTCCCTAATTTCGTACTACTTTGTTAGATTGTTTTAACGAGACAAGTTTAGTAATTCCACAACTTGTTATTTATGGATTTTGAAGTTTGACCTCTATTAGAAAAGTTTTAATTCTCTGCATTATTTCTTATGACTATTTGTATGATTATGCTAAGGGCTTGTATGCGACCCCTTCGGGGTCAACTACGCCATGTTACGTCTAGGGGGTAACCTCGGGTCGTGACATATGAAATCTAGCACAACATCATCAAAACATCTGAAAATGGTTAGTCAACAGAAGACAGAAGCTGTCACACCCCGAGAGCACCCCCTACGCGCGACATGGCATACTGGACCCTGAAGGGGTCTCATACAAGCCTCATAGCATTCTTGAACATAAGAACATATGAAAATAGAGAATAATTTAAAACTTTCTTTACAATCGAAGACATTTTCATTAAAAAGCAAGCGAAAGACTTTCTACACTTTATATACTATTTCTCAAACCATCGAAATACTCTTTGAATACAACATTGGGACTTGGCCCATACAAAAGCTTATAATAAACTAAAAGACACAAAAGGGAACATAATGGGTCTTGTCCTCAAAACTATGAGAACTCACTAAATCTTCATTTGCAAGCAACTTAGAAACCTATCCTTCAAGCAGAGAACACCAACATATCCAAACCCTACACTTTGGTAAAAGTGGAGAAGAAATATAGTTTAGCACATTAGATGTACTAAGTATGGAAGCCATGCAAAAACATACTTAAAACGGACATTTATTTGAGAGCCCTGCTTTTATTTCATGTGGTAAAACTTCTTGAACATTAATAATAGAGGCATAATATAAGTAACAACCAACATACATGTCATACTTTTCACATTTTAACATAATCAACACATAAAACTATACCTTCACCTTAAGCTTTCACCTCAAGTAACCCTCAAGTTATACCTTGTGCAATGTATGGGTAGCGTCCCATACTACCACCCACACTAAGGTCCCGCCTTAAGGTCACCAAAAGTGAACTTACCATTCATCCTTCCCACCTTTACACAATAAAGCACATAAGAGACATAAACATTACATAAGTCACATCATCACATTAAGACCAACATCTAAGACAACTCTAAGTCATACTTGTGCAATGTATGAGTAGCATCCCATACTACTACTAACACTAAGTACTCCTTTGAAGTCACCATAGACAAGGCACATTTATATACAATAAGTCATCACAAGGAAGTAACTCATAATACAATCCAAGTATAGGATTCATCATGTCATTTAAGAGTAAGTCACATTCTTGATTAACTTCATTACACTAAGAGCACTTTCATTGATTAGACATTAGACCAACATTATTCATTAACATCATTTAGAGGACTTTCATTCATGACCCTATCAAAGCCTACTCATGCAATGCATGGATGGCATCCCATACTACCACCCACATTTCATAGAACTCCTCAAGAAATCATAATGCACATCTCACATTATGGGAATAAGCGTTTAACCGACATAGACCATGGGAGCTAAATCATGGAGTCCAGTGTCTTGAAACCCCACACCGTAAAGAGGTGGTCTTCTTGCCTAAGGAAAACCAACTATCTTGCTTACGTGGATCCACTAGGTAGACCTATGTGGGCACATAGTTTATGGGCTAGGAAGATGTTCATTGGAACCCTAGCCTAACATTGGGAAAGTTTCTATCTTACCATATCCACTCGGTCCTTAGCCTACATTCCCATAGATCATTTCATTCACATTATATTTGTGTACTAGGGAGGATTGCCATTGGCCTATTGACCCACGATACATCATTACACAATGAAGGAATGTTATAAGCCTATTGATCCATCGTAAATTCAAGGATAGCTCTAGATTCATCATGAAAGTAATGCCATAGCCCTATCGATTCATGGTTCCTCATTACATTCTTATACTCATGAAAGGAATGCCATAAGCCTATCAATTCATGGTACATTGACTCATTAAGAATGGAATCCCATAAGTCTATCAATTCTAGAGTCTTCATTACATTAGATAATTTATGAAAGGAATGCATTAAACCTATCGATTCTTATTCATCAAGTCAAGACACATTCTTTACTCATAAATGAAAGGATTGCCATAGCCTATCGATTGATATTCATCAATCAACTATACTTTCATTCATTCGGATGCATAAAGCCTACCAATTGAAGATATACATCATCACATTACTTTCATTGGTATAAGAATAGAATGCCTAAGCCTACCAATTCAAGATACAACAGTACAATCAACATGTCTTTAGAATAAACACTTCACATTCTAAGATTCATCATTCATGTGTGTCAATTAAGAATATACTATCAACAACAACACAATTACATCCTATACAGGATCATCATTATATAATTGAAATCACATGCATAACCTTCACATTATACATAGTAAGATGTTGATCCACCTTTCAAGTGGATCAATATTTCTAGCACAATTCTACTTCAACATATAATTAGGTCATAAATTGAACTTACAAGGGGATGATAAAAAGTCACCAACACACCAACAATTCACTACAATTAAGGCATGTATAATGATGCAATTCAACAATCTAAATCAATTTAGGCTTAATCCATCAACATTCATTCATGATCAACAAACCCATTTCATAAGGCACAATTTAGGAATTGAGACAAATCATAGGTTCATAGAGTATTTTCATAATAAATCATCAATTAAACACCAACACAATCATAATTTGTCCTTAGAAACCATTTGAAAACGTTTGATGAAAGAACCCATGAGATTGAGTAAAACCCTAGATTTTTCATGCTTTGAATTCACCTTTGAATTGGCTTCTTGAATGAAAAGTTAAACAAGGATCAAGACTACCATAACTTAATAGAAGAAATCCATGAAAATCCACTCAAATAGATCTCCTCTTCAAGCCCTAAGTCTTCTTCTTCTCTTGGTCTTCAATGGAGTTCTAGAGAGAAGATATTTGGAGAGAGAGGAGTTTTGATTTGGGGAATTTGAAGTATGAAATCTAAAATAGGGTTTTAATGTTTTAATACTCTTAAAATATCTTAATAAACCCAAAATAACCATCCATACACTTAAAAAGACTTGGAGTGAACTTACCAATCCACCCCTAGCTTGGCCGAACCAAAACAACAAACATAGGTGTGATTGACGGCTCCCCATCCACGGACCGTGGATGGGTTGACACCCCATCATGTTCATCCGTCATTTGGGGATGTGGCATGGTTTGGGGACCCTTGACCTACGGAGGACATCCATGGGGCGTGGATGGACCTACGGGGCTTGGACCCCTTATGTAGGTTACCCCATTTTGGGCATCCTCATGGTTTCCTTGGGGTCTTGGGGTTTAGACTTAAGGTCCTCCTCAAGGATCCTTAAGGTGGTCCTTGGTGGGTCGTATCTTGACGTCTAACCCCTAAACACCTCAACTAGGGCTCCAGACAACATAAAGCACCATCAAACCTCAGACCAAACTCTAACACACACACGTTATGCTCTAGTTTCACTTATTCATTTCTAGGGTCGTTACATTATCCCCCACTTAGGAACATTCGTCCTCGAATGACACTCTAAACTCATTAAGGGTAACGACTCAGGACTAGCAGCCCATCAAGCATGCAACATCATAATCAAATGCACACAACTAGAAGGAAACATCAACTCCACATCAATAAGCTCAAAACACAACAAGAAGGTATAAACTACATCTACAAACTCATTATGCATCAAAACTTCATCATTTCTCATTTCATTGGAGGAACTTCCTTCTCCATCTCACATGATGCTCATCACAACATCATTAAGCATATTATGCAATTTCTTCATAAAACACATTTGGGTATGTTCAACATTTAACCTCATGAAGTATATACACAACTCATACTAATTGCACATTAACATTAGGAACAATAAATCATGAAAGCTCATTTTTCTCATCCAAACAAGAATTCATCAAGAACATGCATAATATAAGGAGACCATGGAAACACAATATCACACATGACTCCAAAGACATGAAACAAGCTACAAGGAACTCTCTGTTTCAAGCTTGAATAGGCATATAAAGAAAGGGGTAAGGATATCGGAACCCTCACAAGGCATTCACCACTTAAAAGAAACCATTAACATACCGGTACTCGTAAATTAGGAAGGTCCTCATTAAGCAACTCTTGCTCACAACAACCTTACCAACACCACTCAAGGTCTCATATGAGTCTACCACACCAGGTCTTTAATTGCTCAAAATCATTAAATCTCTTAAGGTGAGAACATCAATCAAGTCTAACTCATGAACATCAAGGACACTCAAAGACCTTACCATCTAGGCACACTATCCCCCACTTAGGAGAAAGCTTATAATAGCTTTTTTAACTTCACTTCTTTCAATTCTAAGGTCGGAGCAAGTCATCACTAAACCTTCACCCACATCACACAAGATGATTCTAAAACACCACATTCATCAACTCTTTCATCTTACCTCAAAACTCATCTTGACAAAATTGGGTTCTACCAACAACACACTTAACCATATGGCAACCCATTCATACTAAAGTCAACATCACAATATTCCATCACAAATCAATCAAGTCACATAGCTCTAGTTGGCATCAAAACTAACCTTCCCCTCTCACACATTCTAACATACTCCTTTCAAGCGGTCACACACTAAAGACCATCGAATACGGAATAAGAGAGAGACATTATAGAGCTAAACTCAATGGCACGACTTGAAGAATGTAGAAATAAGACTTTCTTAACACCCAATAGCTTCCTATACATAATGTGGAGCGCTTCACATTATGAACAAGACTCTACTAGATATGGTTTGAGACATCCTAAGACCATTCCAAAATCTTGTGCACTGATACCATGTTTATCATGCCGCGAGAGCACCCCCTAGACTAAATATGGCGTACTCGACCCCGTATCGGTCTCATACAAGCCTCATAGCATTCTTGAACATAAGAAGATAGGAAAATAGAGAAGAATTTAAAACTTTCTTTACAATCGAAGACATTTTCATTAAAAAGCAAGCGAAAAACTTTGTAGACTTTATATACTATGTCTCAAACCATCTAAATACTCTTTGAATACAACATTGGGACTTAGCCCATACAAAAGCTTAACATAAACTAAAAGACACAAAAGGGAACATAATTGGTTTTGTCCTTGAAACTATAAGGACTCACCAAGTCTTCATTTTCAATCACCTTAGAAACCTATCCTTAAAGCATATAACACGAACATCTTAAAACCCTACACTTTGGTAAAAATAGAGAAGAAATATGGGTTAGAACATTAGATGTACTAAGTTTGGAAGCCACACAAAAACATGCATAAAACGGATATTAATTTGACAGCCATGCTTTTATGCTATTTTGGTAAAACTTCACGAACATTAATAATAGAGGCATAATATAAGTCACAACCAACATGCATATCATACTTTTCACATTTTCACATAACCAACATAGAAACCTTTACCTTCACCTTAAGACTTCACCACAAGTAACCCTTAAGCTATACCTTGTTTAATGTATGGGTAGCGTCCCATACCACCACCCACACTAAGGTACCGCCTTAAAGTCTCCAAAAGTGAATTTACCATTCAACCTTCCCACTTTTACACAATAAAGCACATAAGAGACATAAACTTTACATAAGTCACATCATCACATTAAGACCTACATCTAAGACAACTCTACGTCATACGTGTGCAATGTATGAGTAGCATCCCATACTACTACTCACACTAAGTACTCCTTTGAATTCACCATAGACAAGGCACATTCATGTACAATAAGTCATGACAAGGAAGTAACTCATAATACAATCCAAGTATAGCATGCATCATTTCATTTAAGCGTAAGTCACAATCTTCATTACCTTTATTACACTAAGAGAACTTTCATTCATTAGACATTAGACCAACATTCTTCATTAACTTCATTTAGAGGACTTTCATTCATTAGTCATGAAGACTTAGAGAACTCACTATGACCTTATCAAAGACTATTCGTGCAATGCATGGTTGGCATCCCATACTACCACCCACACTTCATAGAACTCATCAAGAAACCATAATGCACATCTCACATTATCAGAATAAGCGTTTAACCGACATAGACCATGAGAGCTAAATCATGGAATCCCATGTCATGAAACCCCGCACCGTAAAGAGGTGGTCTTCTTGCCTAACGAAAATCAATAACCTTGCTTACGTGGATCCACTAGCTAAACCTTTGTGGGCACATAGTTTATGGGCTAGGAAGATGTTCATTGGAACCATAGCCTAACATTGCGAGAGTTTCCATATTACCATATCCACTCGGTGCTTATCCTACATTCTCATAGATCATTTTATTCACAATACATTAGTGTACTAGGGAGGAATGCCATTGGCCTATCGACCCAAGATACATCATTACACAAGGAAGGAATGTTATACGCCTATCTATCCATGGTACATTAAAGGATAGCTCTAGAGTCCTCATGAAAATATTGCCATAAGCCTATTGATTCATGGTTCCTCATTACATTCGTATACTCATGAAAGGAATGCCATAAGCCTATCGATTCATGGTACATTGACTCATTATGAAAGGAATGCCATTAGCCTATCGATTCTAGAGTCTTCATTACATTAGACCATTTATAAAAGAAATGCATTAAGCCTATCGATTCTTATTCATCAAGTCAAGACAGATTCATTACTCATATATGATAGGAATGACATAGCCTATGTATATATATATTCATCAATCAACTATACTTTCATTCATTTAATAAGAGGATGCATAAAGCCTACCAATTCAAGATATACATCATCACATTAGTTTCATTGATATAAGAAAATGATGCCCAAGCATACCAATTCAAGATATACATCATCATATTAGTTTCATTGATATAAGAAAAGGATGCCCAAGCCTACCAATTCAAGATACAACAATACAATCAACATGCCTTTAGTAGAAACTCTTCAAATTCTATCATTCATCATTCATGAGTGTCAATTGAGAATATACTATCGACAACAACACACTTACATCCTATACATGATCATCATTCTGTCATTAAAATTACATGCATAAACTTCACATTATACATAGTAAGTAAACACCTCCACCTTTCAAGTGGATCAAAATCTCTAGCACAATTCTACTTTAACATGTAATTAGGTCATAAATTGCCCTTTCAAGGCCATGATCAAAAGTCACTAATACACCAACAATTTACTATAATTAAGGCATGTATAATGATACAATTCAACAATTTAAATCAATTTTGGCATAATCCATCAATATTCAATCATGATCAACAAACCCATTTCATAAGGCACAATTTAGGAATTGATAGAAATCATGGGTTCATAGAGTATTTTCATTATATATTATCAACTAAACACCAACACAATCATAATTTGTCATTTGAAACCATTTGAAAACGTTTGATGAAAGAACCCATGAGATTGAGTAAAACCCTAGATTTTTCATGCTTTGAAATCACCTTTGAATTGGCTCCTTGATTAAAAAGTCAAACAAGGATCAAGACTATCATACCTTAATAGATGAAATGCATGAAAATACACTTAAATAGCCCTCCTCTTCAAGCCCTAAGTCTTCTTCTTCTTCTCTTGGTCTTCAATGAAGTTCTAGAAAGAAGATACTTGGAGAGGTAGGGGTTTTTATTTGGAGAATTTGAAGAATGAAATATAAAATAGGGTTTTAATGTTTTAATAATCTTAAAATATCTTAATAAACCCAAAATGACCGTCCACACACTTAAACAGACTAGGGGTGAATTTACCAATCCACACCTAGCTTGGCCGAACCAAGACATCAAACACAAGTGTGATTGATGGCTACCCATCCACCGACCGTGGATGGGTTGATTCCCCATCCTGTTCATCCGTCATTTGGGGTTGTGGCATGGTTTGGGGTGCCTTGACATACGGAAGCCATCCACGGGGTGTCTACGGGGAGTGGACCTCTTCTGTAGGTCACCCCATTTCGGGCAGCTTCATGGTTTCCTTGGGTTCTTGGGGTTTAGACTTAGGGTCCTCCTCAATGACCCTTAGGGTGGTCCTTGGGGGGTCGTACCTTGTCGTCTAACCCCTAAACACCTGAACCATGGCTCGGGACAACATAAAGCACCATCAAACTTCACACCAAACTCTAAAACACACACGTTAGGCTCTAGTTTCACTTATTCGTTGTTAGGGTCGTTACATTATCCCCCACTTAGGAACATTCGTCCTCGAATGACACTTTAAATACATTAAGGGTAATGAATCAAGACTAGCAGCCCATCAAGCATGGAACATCATAATCAAATGCACACAACTAGGAGGAAACATAAACTCCACATCAATAAGCTCAAAACACAACAAGAAGGTAAGAACTACATCTACAAACTCATTATGTATCAAAACTTCATCATTTTTCATTTCATTGGAGGAACTTCCTTCTCCATCTCACCTCATGCTCATCACAACATCATTAAGGACATTATGCAATTTCTTCATAAAACACATTTCGGTATGTTCAACATTTAACCTCATGAAGTATATAGACAACTCATACTAATTGGACATTAACATGAGGAGCAATAAATCATGAAAACTCATTTTTCTCATTCAAAGAAGAATTCATCAAGAACATGCATAACATTAGGAGACCATGGAAGCACAATATCACACATGACTCCAAAGATATGAAACAAGCTACAAGGAACCCTTTGTCTCAAGCTTTAATAGGCATATAAAGAAAGATGTAAGGATATCAGAACCTTCAGAAGGCATTCACCACTTATAAGAAACCATCAACGTACCGGTACTCCTAAACTAGGAAGGTCCTCATTAGGCAACTCTTGCTCACAACAACCTTACCAACACCACTCAAGGTCTCATATGAGTCTACCACACCGGGTCTAAAACTTCTCAAACTCATTACATCTCTTAAGGTGAGAACATCAATCAAGTCTAACTCATGAACATCAAGGACACTCAAAGACCTTATAATCTACGCACATTATCCCCTACTTAGGAGAAAGCTTATAATAGCTCTTTTAACTTCACTTCTTCCAATTCTATGGTAGAAGCAAGTCATCACTAAACCTTCACCCTCATCACACAAGATGATTCTAAAACACCACATTCATCAACTCTTTCAACTTACCTCAAAACTCATCTTGACAAAACTGGGTTCTACAAACAACACACATAACTATAAGGTAACCCATTCATACTAAAGTCAACATCACAATATTCCATCTCAAATCTATCAAGTCACATAGCCCTAGTTTGCATCACAACTATCTTTTCTCTCTCACACTTACTAACATACTCCTTTCAAGCGGTCACACACTAAAGACCAATGAATACGGAACAAGAGAGAGACATTATAGAGTTACACTCTATGGAATGACTTGAAGAATGAAGAAGTGATAATTTCTTAACACCCAATAGCCTCCTATTCATAATATGGCGCGCTTCACATTATGAACAAGACTCTACTAGATGTGGTTTGAGACAACCTAACATCATTCCAAAATCTTGTGCTCTGATACCATGTTTGTCACGCTGCGAGAGCACCCACTAGACACACCATGGCATACTCAACCCCGAAGAGGTATCATACAAGCCTCATAACATTCTTGAACATAAGAAATAGGAAAATAGAGAAAAATTAAAAAACATACTTTACTATCGAAGACATTTTATTTAAAAAGCAAGCGGAAGACTTTCTAGACTTTATATACTATATCTTAAACCATCTAAATACTCTTTGAATACTACATTGGGACTTAGCCCATACAAAAGATTAACATAAACTAAAAGACACAAAAGGGAACATAATGGGTTTTGTCCTTGAAACTATGAGGACTCACCAAGTCTTCATATTCAAGCACCTTAGAAACCATTCCTTAAAGCATAGAACAAGAACATCTCCAAACCCTACACTTTGGTAAAAATAGAGAAGAAATATGGGTTAGCACATTAGATGTACTAAGTATGGAAGCCATGCAAAAACATGCTTAAAACGGACATTTATTTGAGAGCCATGCTATTATGCTTCTTTGGTAAAACTTCATGAACATTAATAATAGAGGCATAATATAAGTCACAACCAATATGCAGGCCATACTTTTCACATTTTAACATAATCAAAACGTAAACCTTTACCTTCACCTTAAGCCTTCACCTCAAGTAACCCTCAAGCTATACCTTGTGCAATGTATGGGTAGCGTCCCATACCACTACCCACACTAAGGTACCGCCTTAAGGTCACCAAAATTGAACTTACCATTCATCCTTCCCACCTTTACACAATAAAGCACTTAAGAGACATAAACATTACATAAGTCACATCATCAAATTAAGAACAACATCTAAGACAACTCTAAGTCATACCTGTACAATGTATGAGTAGCATCCCATACTACTACTCGCACTAAGTACTCCTTGGAAGTCAGCATAGACAAGGCACATTCACATACAATAAGTTAAGACAAGGCACATTCATATAAAATAAGTCATGACAAGGAAGTAACTCATAATACAATCCAAGTATAGCATGCATCATCTCATTTATGCGTATGTCACATTCTTTATTAACTTCATTACACTAAGAGCACTTTCATTTATTAGACATTAGACCAACATTCTTCATTAATATCATTTAGAGGACTTTCATTGATTAGTCATGAAGACTTAGAGAACTTACTATGACCCTATCAAAGCATACTCGTGCAATGCATGGATGGCATCCCATACTACCACCCACACTTCAAAGAACTCCTCAAGAAACGATAATACACATCTTACATGATGGGAATAAGCGTTTAACCGACATAGAACAAGGGAGCTAAATCATGGAGTCCAGTGTCTTGAAACCCCACACCATAAAGAGGTGGTCCTCTTGCCTAAAAAAAACCAACTATCTAGCTTATGTGGATCCACTAGCTAGACCTATGTGGGCACATTGTTTATGGGATAGGAAGACGTTCATTGGAACCCTAGCCTAACATTGGGAAAGTTTCTATCTTACCATATTCACTCGGTCCTTAGCCTACATTCCCATAGATCATTTCATTCACATTACATTTGTGTACTAGGGAGGATTGCCATTGGCCTATCGACCCAAGATACATCATTACACAAGGAAGGAATGCAATAAGCCTATCGTTCCATGGTACATTCAAGGATAGCTCTAGAGTCCTCATGAAAGGAATGTCGTAAGCCTATCGATTCATGGTTCCTCATTACATTCTTATACTCATGAAATGAATGTCATAAGCCTATCGATTCATGGTACATTGACTTATTAAGAAAGGAGTGCCATTAGCCTATCGTATCTAGAGTCTTCATTACAGTAAATCATTTATGAAAGGAATGCATTAAGCCTATCGATTTGTATTCATCAAGTCAAGACACATTCATTACTCATATATGAAATGAATGCCATAGCCCATCAATAGATATTCATCAATCAACTATACTTTCATTCATTCAAGAAGAGGATGCAGAAAGCCTACCAATTCAAGATAAACATCATCACATTACTTTCATTGGTATAATAAAAGAATGCCCAAGCCTACCAATTCAAGATACAACAATACAATCAACATGTCTTTAAAGGAAACTATTCACATTCTATTATTCATCATTCATGAGTGTCAATTGAGAATATACTATCAACAACAACACAATTACATCCTATACATGATAATCATTCTATCATTGAAATCCCATGATCAAAAGTAACCAGCACACCAACAATTTACTACAATTAAGGCATGTATAATGATACAAATCAACAATCTAAATCAATTTAGGCTTAATCCATCAACATTCATACATGATTAACAAACCCACTTCATAAGGCACAATTTAGGAATTGAGAGAAATCATGGGTTCATATAGTATTTTCATCATATATCTTCAATTAAACACTAACACAATCATAATTTGTCATTAGAAACCACTTAAAAACGTTTGATGAAAGAACCCATGAGATTGACTGAAACCATAGATTTTTCATGCTTTGAAATCACCTTTGAATTGGCTCCTTGAATGAAAAGTAAAACAAGGATCAAGACTACCGTACCTTAACAGATGAAATCCATGAAAATCCACTCAAATAGCCCTCCTCTTCAATCCCTATGTCTTCTTCTTCTCTTGCTCTTCAATAGAGTTCTAGAGAGAAGATATTTGCAGAGTGAGGGGTTTTTATTTGGGGAATTTGAAGAATGAAATCTAAAATAGGGTTTTAATGTTTAAATATTCTTAAAAAATCTTAATAAACTCAAAATAACCCTTCATACACTAAAAAAGAATTCTGGTGAATTTACCAATCCACCCCTAGCTTGGCCAAACCATGATAGCAAACACATGTTTGATTGACGGCTCCCTATCCACGGACAGTGGATGGGGTGACGCCTCGTCCGGGTCATCCGTCATTCGGGGCTGTGGTATGGCTTGGGGGCCCTTGACATACGGAAGCCATCCACGGTGCGTGGATGGACCTACGGGGCGTGGACCCCTTCCGTAGGTCATCCTATTTTGGGCAGCCTCATGGTTTCCTCGGTGTCTTGGGGTTTAGACTTAGGGTCCTCCTCAAGGACTCTTAGGGTGGTCCTTGGGGGGCCATACCTTAACATCTAACCCCTAAATACCTTAACCATGGCTCAGGACAACATAAAGCACCATCAAACCTCACACCAAATTCTAACACACACACGTTACGCTTTAGTTTCACTTATTCATTTTTAGGTTCGTTACATAAGCATAAGAGATAATAACATAGTCATAACATAATCATCATAGCCGTAGCATGATCTCAAAAAAGTGTCATATAAACACAAGTCAACATAATACATAGTTAATGATCATAGGATGTAAGTCATAATCAGAAAAGCATTATTGACTCTTAGTCATCTATACCATAATAGCACCATTCTCAAGTAACCTCAAAAGCATACATGTGCAAAGCAAGAATAACATACCATAATGCCACCTAAGACAAGTATCCCTTTTTGGTCTTCTTAATCATGTCCTATATACATGGTCAAGTTTCTAAGCTTCTATACCATAAGGGCACCATACTCCTAAGTAACCTCAAAGTACACTTGTGCAATGCATGAAAGGCATCCCATACTACTCTTCACACTAAGCCTAGCCTTGATGTTATCTTAGTCATATTCACCCTCCTTTGGTCTTACCATTGGCTTATTTCATGTAGACTAGGGAACTATCACCATTAGTCAATCATATCTTGGAAGGCAAATATAGCAATAACCCAAGCTAAACTATACTATGTAGGGGAACCCTTCATACCTAGCCTTAAGTGATACATATGCAATGTATGGATAACATCCCATACTACTACCCACACTAAGTACCCCTTTAGACTATCATGAATGCGCACTAGTTGGGGACTTGTCCCTCTTGACTATTTGCCTCCATTGATAAATGGTAATTCCCTATTTAGTACTAGGCAAGTCATCACACATGAATGAGCACAAGACATCAATTCAAGGCTACCAAGGAATATCACCCTACTACGCTAGACCAAGCTAATAAGCTAACTAACATGTTTACATCAAGCTAACTCAAACTACCATGGAGGGCATACCAACATGCAGGTAAAAGCTATGTAAGGAAGGATACCAATGTCCCATCTTACCTACCATGTATAACATCCTATGATGCATTGCAAGCTATCCCTAAGAGAGAGTGAATCCTCAATCCTAGGCTACCATGAGTACTACTAACTCAAGCTATCCTTTCAAGAACACCAAGATGCTAATGTAAGCTATCCTTAGGAGAGTATGCATCTCAATCCCAAGCTACCATTATGATAGTCTATGCCTCAATCCTAGAGCTACCATGAAGTGGTCTTGGCCTAACCAAATCAAGATACCATGAAATGCATTTGACAATGCTAGTTCAAGCTATCCATAGTAGAGTATATGATTCCTCAATGCTAAGCTACCATGACTATTTCTAGTCAAGCTACCATGACTACTTATAGTTAAGCTACCATGACTAATTCTAGTCAAGCTACCATGACTACTTATAGTCAAGCTACCATGACTAATTCTAGTCAAGCTACCATGACTACTTGTACTCAAGCTACCATGAAATGGTCTTGTCTTACCAAGTCAAGATATACAAGAAGAGTTGACATATCAAAACTTCAAGCTATTCTAGTCTAACATGCTTTGATTTACTTTAGGTTACTAATTCAACCTAGAATCATTCTATGTGAGAGAACCTTGGATATCCTAGCATAATCATGCATAATTATGTAAGAGAGAAGCAATACACAACAAAATCACATAACATTGGTTTTACCCCCAAAGCCCTAGCATTGGTGGCTTCAAGCCCTACTTTCAAGCTTTACTTCTTACTAGCATCTTTATACCTAGATTACAAAGACATTTCAATCACATTATTCATTAGAAGGTGATTCTAGTCATAATTCATCATAGATGTTCAATTTTAACTTTAAAAGTCAAGATCCTTCATATTCAATAAAGTCTAGTTCAATTAATGATTATATGATCCTAACTTTGATCAATTACTATACATGACATTGATTTAGGAAGATCACCTTTGTACCTTCTCTTCTTCTTCTTCTTCTTCTTCTTCTTCTAGAGAGAGAATTTCTTGATAGGATTTTGGGGTCTTAGATGAATGATTTAAAATGATTTAATTTAGGGGACTATTAGGTATTTATAGTTGGTTTAATACTAACTAACTGATCTACCTTAACCCCTAACTAATTACTAAATTAACCCCTAAACACTTAACTAAAAACTAAAACACTTAAAACTGTCATGACCTACAGACCCCCACCACGGACCGTGGATGGGTTGAAGGCTCGTGTTGGCTGCTTCGTAAGTGAGTACTGGGGCTAAGAGTGGCCAAACGTAGGTGCTGCCTATTTTTTTGCAGATTTGGTGCTGTTTTGAGGGTCCTCCCCAAGGACCACTTGGGTGGTCCTTGGGGGGTCGTACTTTGACGCCCTAACCCTTAAACCCCTATTCTAAGTACGAGAATCATTTTTATTACCTTAACCCTCATACAACACTCCAAAACTCTTACGAAAGGCTCTAGAACTCTCTAGTTAAACTTCCTAGTTTCTGGGGTGTTACATTATCTCCCACTTTGGATAATTCGTCCTCGAATGATGATTCTAAACACTTCTTAAATTCACAACTCCAAGCTAACAGTCCATCATGCATGCACTACATCTAAATGCACTTAACCAAGGAAAAAAACTTCAATTCCAAGCAAACACATTCAATGCAGCACAAGGGAGTATGAACTACTTCTACCAACCACAGATATATGACAATTTATATCTACTCATTTTCAAGGAAGAACTAACATCTCCTAGCTAAAACATGCTCAACACACACTAATGGAGCCTAAATGCAAATTTCTTCTCATAAAGCATTCATTTAAGGAGGAACCTTTCAACTCCAAAACTAAGGCATGATCATAATCAATTCATGAAGTCTATATGCAAATCTACTCAAATGCACTACAACATGAGGAAAACAATGCATATAAGTCATTTCTAACCAGACCTAAGCATTTTCATAAACATGCATATAAGGAAATCATGGCAACATAAAAACACACAATATCCCTACTAGGTAGGAACACTATTTCCCTCTTGGGAGTTAGCCTACACAAACTCTTCTAAACATCATGCATACGAAAAACAACTTCAAAGTGCAACATAACAAGTCACAAAAGACTAGAAATTTGGAAATTTACTAAAGCATGAAATACATACCGGAAGGGACATGAGGAGATCACTCTTCATCTTCTCTAGATTGGAGAGCATAAAACCTATTCTTCTTTTGAGGCTCCACATCCCCACTACTAGAGGCAACTTGCTTACCCTCTCTTCTTGTAACCTTAGCCTTACGGGAATCTTTCATCATGTGGCCACTCTCACCACAACCAAAGCAACCATATCTACCGGCTAAACACTTACCCTTATTTCTCCTACCACACCTAGTGCAAGGGGACCATAGGGACTCATTACTCATCCCTTGTGGCCTAGGGGTAGACACCCTCTCATCCTTATGCCTAGCAGCATTAGAAAAGTCTTGTCCGGAAAACTTTTGTCGATTCCTCGAACCACCATGTCCATCGGACCAATCATGAAACGATTTATCATTATCCATCCTAGACCTCTTTTTCTCTCTAGATTTTTCCCCTTCAAGTTTTTCTTCGTCCATTTATTGAGCATACACCATAAGACGTAAGATATCCATATCATCATTGAGCGTTGTTGTACGACATTCTTTTGACACTAATATGAATACTCCCATCACAAACCTATTCATCATATCCCTCGAATTTGCTACCAAAGACGAAGCATACTTAGACAAAAGGGTGAATTTCAAAGAGTACTCTTTAACACTCATACTACCTTTCTTAAGGTTGATGAATTCTCCCAATTTGGCTTCCCTCAACTCCCGTGGGAAGAACCTATCTAGAAATGCCGACTTAAATGCTTCCCAATCTATAGGACCTGCTTCTACCGGCCTACTATTTCCATTGCTTATACCAAATTTGGGCAACATCCTTCAATTGGTAAGCGGCTAGCTCTGCTTTTTCTATAGAAGTCACCTTAGTGATTGCTAGCACCTTATAAACCTCCTCTATGAACCTGACTTCACGTATCAGGACACAACATCAATTCAAGTGTCAACGATCGCGTGTAGTAATATAACCCAACCAATGGTTGGGATCGTTCCCATATGGAGTGGTTTCGAGAATTAATAGAAAAGTAAAATTAAGTTCTAATCAATCATAACTATAAACATTATTGAATACAAACATAATAAATCTAAGTGGTGATGCAAGCGTCAATTATCAATGGGGTTTTTGTATTATCTAATCAATAAAAATGATAGAAAATGTAAGGAAACGAGATAAGGAGACGAGATTCTTGGGATGTGATAGGAATAAGGAAACGAGATAGGGAGACGGGTTTCTTGAGATGTGATAGGAATACGGATTAAACTAAACTATCGAGTACATGCTTTTGATAGTAAATTGTTGAGCATTTGTGACTAGGCCAGTCTATAGTGGGGGGTAAATTCTCTCTCAACCAACTTACCCCGAATCAACTCGATTTCTCTCGAACATCGAGTTGCCGCATTAAGCACAACCTCCACCTAAACCTATTCACTCTCTCGACCTAAATGTGTGGGAGAAGGACTAGGATTCACTCTCTCGAGTTGAACCCATGTCGACCCAATACCACCAGCTATCAATTTAGTAGTCTTAATTTTACGACTTTTCTCAAGCAAGCCTAAAACAGTAAGATGAAATCACATTTGCAACTACAATCCCATTATGTTCATACACAACCACTAAACGAAATCACATTTAAACAACAAATAAACCATCAACAAGAAAGACCCAACAAATAACTTAGCCCATATTCACAAAATCACACCCTAAGAATTGGGGTTTTAGCTAGACATGTAAAAGAGATAAAAAGTTATACCAATATCAGTTTCCATAAACTGGGTATGAAGAATTAAGTCTTAAAACATGTCAATAGTGAAGAATCTTCGAGACCCACATCCAATTTCTTGGAGTTGAAACCCTTTGAATCTTCAAGGTCTTAAAGCAGTGTCCAAAACCCTCTAAAGCTTAAACTCTCTCAAAAACTGTAAAAAGTTCAAATAATAGAAGTGATACTAAGCTAGAAATTTAAAACAAGTATTTATAGTGTTAGAAAATTTGTGCTGCGGAGGACCATTCGACGCAGTTAGTCGGGATCACCGATACACTCAGAAATCTGCCTTTTCGTCGATTTCATCTCTTTCTTGCTTTATCCTTTAGCCTCTTCGCGTTTTGGGTCGCTGAGCGATATGGTACTTCTTCACAGAACTGATCGGCGACACGCCGGCTACTCCATTTCATCACCAATTTGATCTTTCCCTTCAGGGATCAGCTCACTAGAACAAAAGGCGATCTCTATGCCGATCGGTGATCTTCAGGACTTTATTTGTTTGTTCTTTTCAGTCACCTTGTTCCTTTTTGCCAAGTAGTGTTCATCATTTGCCTCTAACTCCAAATACCTGAAACTTAAGGGTTTACATCAGATATTGAGACAAAATATGCATTTGAAGACACTAATTCTATCAAAATATAGCCCTCAATGAGTCCGATTTGTGGACTCATCAACACCCCCAACTTAAACTTTTGCTTGTCCTCAAGTAAAACTCAAGTTCAGCAGTTCAAAAATGATGTCTCAAACAGTGTTACACAACACTCAATCATTAATGTACACAACAAGACTCAACTTACTCATGCACGGATCAATTGTATACTCAAAGATTAAAGTTGTGACATACCATTATCAAAGATTCTCAAGCTCACTATATTTTCTTCAAATGAAAGTTCGAGCTCAACAAAGGTATTCGAATGCCCTCACACAAAGAATGATTCCACATCCACAGTTAATGGTTTTATCAGTTAAATTTTTGAAATCAAATGCAACGCTCACTCTCACAAAGAAGAACACAATGCACTCTTTCACCCATAGGTTTGTGGTTGCGTCCATAAGCACACACAAGTTCATGTGGTCACTCAAGTAGTACAATGACTCTTTCGAGCAAGATTATCGGACCCAAAGGACTTCAAATCCACAAATAACAACTCTATTATGTCTAAAATAAATTTACTTATGCGACATACAATTTTACAAATTTATTTATATCTACTAAGTTGAACAATCTCAAAAATTAATTACCACAATCAAACAGTTTCAAAAAAGAGAATTTCACAATTTAGGAAAGTATTCCGGGGTTGTAGAATAAACCGATTTCTAGCTTAATATTAATTTATCGTAGCATTCGGTAGGTTAACCTCATTATGAATTTACAAGGTTCATTTTACAATCATGATCTCCGACCTCTAATCACCTTCCACCATCGACAACCTAACTACATCGTTGAGCGGGGATAGGAATGAACCAATGGCGGAGCATTAAGCAATCATCTTGCATATTAATCAAGCGTGGTATATAGGTATAAGATTATCCTATATACAAAGCACTCTAAACTTTACCGTAGAATGAGCACGCTTCTCACATTCTTTGGTCTATCCCTCTATTCATCTTCCAAATTTAAGAGTGGACAATGAGTTTATTTTAATGTTGATCAATCATTAAAATAGTTAAACAAGAATGTACGCTTAAATCACAAGAAAACCCATCTCATACTAGAAACAAATACCATTACACCATTAATCGTAGCTATAACCCTAGAATAATGGAATTTAGCTATTCATACAACAAAATATCATCAAATAATGTTTATGGATCATAAAAGGGTTTACCAAAATGAAGGAGTAGAAGAAAAGCCCTAGAAAGTGTTAGCAAAATCGCCCAAATAGATGTTCTCCCGTCTTTTAAAAACTGGAAAATGATAAAATAACACACCTAGACTATTTATTGTCTAAAATAAAACACGTGATTTAATTCTGGTGTCCAGGTCAACGACGCGGACCTGTTCCTTTGCCTCAAGTTGTGCACAAAAGGATCTCATTCGGGACACGTTCCTGCCGCGCACTTCACTGTTAAGTGGAATTCGTTTTTCGCATCCAAGTTTCAGCTCCGCGACATGGAGCTTGTCCCTCCTAGTGTATTTTCCAACTTCTTGGCCATCCTCCTCAGCAACTTCGTCTTCTATCTTCCGACTTTTGTCCAGGTGCCCTTTTTAGCTCATTCTTCTTTGCTTTTCACCCTGAAACATCTAATCATATTGGTTAGAGGAAATGACATGAAAATACTCTAAAATTGCAGTTCCGACTAAGAAAGTGCTCTCAAACTCAGCTATATATATGAAATAAATTGGTTATTAGGTGCATAAATACGCCTAAGATCACCACCCCACACTTAAAGCATTGTTCGTCCTCAAAAACTTCACACTTTCAAACATATGACGACTCTACTACTCTTCCCTCTAATGTCATTCTGGCTTTGGCCACAACAACTACCATAGCTTCACAACAACATGGCAAACACTATGCATTCATCAAGACAATTCGAGCAAGACAATCTAGCCTCAAGAATAGACTCTTATAACCCATCAACCTGATGCACAACTTTTGTATCCACATATATATCAGTTATCAGACCCCATTAAACGTGTGCCCTCACCACAAATGAACACCCTGATTTACTCACATAAAATTTTCATACAATAAAGGGTGCGGGAAGCAAATTTTCTCACACTCTCGAAAGAATTCACATGACACAACCAACGAACCATAGGCTTACCTTTAGTGTACTGCATCCCTACTTTCGAGAATACGGAAGTTCAAGATCAATTAGGACTTTTAAGGATGGTAATGTAGGCTAGGGGACGGGTAGGAACTATTTAGTTTTGGATATAAATAGTGGCTGCATTCCCAAGGCCTTTAATAAAAGATAAACTTCATTTTAGGACCTTCTTGTAATAACCTTCTTCTTATGCCCCTTTTCTTGGAACCATTTGGCCCTTAGTTGTAAGACACTTAACATTAACTTCTTCCCACCATTTTTATTCCAAATTCATTCATCAATTCCTTTTTTTTCTTTTTTTTACAAACTAGACTTATGCTCAGTTTTGCGTTTCCTTCACTATTGTTCACACAAAGCGCTTAGGATCTTTTGGATCAAATGATAGGCCAGAGAAGGAATGGACATTAGCTTCAAATTAAGCTACCAAAGAATACGTTCAAGTCTCGAAGGGGTTAACTAAGGATATACATCAAGGTGGGTAAATGAAAGCACAATCAGGGCTATCAAAGAAATGCCTATATCACTTCCTGACTCCTTATCCTCTTTTTCGATATGCAGACACACCAGGCAAGTTTTGGACCTCAATTAGTAGAAAGGAATATACAGATCTTACACATCTGACACACATTCAACTCAGAACTAATCACTACATACTACTTCCCGATCACTGATACAACTTCATTTTAAGCACACGTTATTAAGAGTCACATAAAAAATCCTAGATGTCCCAACACAAAGTCATCCAATGTTTTTGAACTTTCAGTCTAGCTCAAAGCAGTTGCGCAGCCTTAGCCAAAAGCCAACCCTACAGACCCAAATGATGAAAACTGCCCTTAGGACGGTCGTCATCCATTTATCATAAGGCAGCTTGACTCAACTATGACCCTGACTCAATCCTAAGAAACACAATTTTTTTATACGGCTCAACGGGACTTTCTTTGGCCAAAGAACCGAAAACAACTTCCAAAGAAGCCAAAACAAAATAGAAAAAACAAAACAAAAACTATTTACAATGGATATATTACTCCCACCCCACACTTAAAAACGCAACACTATCCCAGTGTGACATAATTCGAAATGAAAGCAAACTAGGGCGGGTGTACTTCCCTGATCATTCATCGATGTCGGTATCATCACTGGTGCCCTCAAGAGTCAAAAGGTCACCATCCTCTGCTTCAAAACAGGATTCACTATCCGACATGTTTCGCCTCTTGTCCTCATCAGCTGTAACATCATCCCATACGGGTTCTAAATATGTAGGTCTGAGTCCCAGAAATGCCTCATTTGTTCATTCAGGGGTATTTCGTTTCAATTTCATCCAACTACTCTTGAGTTGAAGCTCAACATCTATTTCTATAACGCATCATCTCCAATCAAAACATGTGCATCGTGATCATCTCATCCCTCCTGTTGCGCTCTGATGTAGTGAGGGTGGGTCCATCCATGTTCTCCACCACCTTTGTCTTTGTGACATCTAGGGGTGTGGTGAACAGAGGTGCCATGTACTCCACATTCTCCTCTGGAACTCCAACTTACCTGCACAAATTAGTAACTAGTCCCCCAAAAGTATACCTTCGACCTCGATGTACTCTTGCCTTTCGCATGGCCTATTTCGACACCACTCCTATATTTATAGGGACATCCTTCATCAGAGCACAAACCAGGTAAACTTAGTCTCTTGTCACTTTGGTAAAATGTGGCCCTGGTATCAAACAATTCATGACAATTTTTAACCACACCCGGGCTTCCCGATTCATGTGAGCATAAGGATATGAATGGCGATATGCGATTACCACGGTGCCCATGCCGAATCAATTTCGGAGTGGACTGCGCCCCACCCAAAGATTGTCGAATATATTGATATGGAGGACTGATATTGATCCCCGTGAGGACATCAGAAGGGGCATCTGTAGTCCCTAATATTTGATTTATAGCTGAAGGTATCAGAGGGACCTCCACACCCCGCATTATTACAAAGTGAAAACGGGGATCGGGTTTTCAATTTGCATAGAATTCCCGCACCACACTAACATTGCACTCTGATGGATCTTGAAAGATGAATCCTATTTGCAACTCTTGTATGTGATGCATAATGCGTGGGAACTCCCTCTCTAATTGGACGTCATCAAGTATCACCTCCGAGAAGTACTTAGCTTCAATGTGTGATTTATACCACTTCTTGCCCTCAAATGTGATTGCCTTTGCCCCATAGAGTTAAGTTTATCCTCTTAGAACGGCGGGTACTTGGGGAATGGTTGTGACCGTCCTTACTCTCTTACGGCTGCTAGACGCAACCGTTTTGCCCGACCTTTGTGTGCTAGACATGCTATCTTGCAATTAGACAAATATCATTTCAGTTGATGAGACTCAATAATGGAGGATCACCCCACACATATTTTCGAGTACAACTTTGCCAAACAACACGGTATTCATACTTCTCTATGTTATTTTCAGCATATGCTTCTCAAACTTTATCGCATTGTAAGCATATAAACCCCTTAATACTTTGATTTTACTCAAGAATTCGAACTAACAACTCTGCTTTCACTTCAATCACTGCCCCCACGACATCTTTGCTACTCAAGACTTCACAAAATCTAATTTTTACCCAATTAATTCAAATAATCTTCTTTCTACTTCCTCCATAATCATTCAACAAGACACCCATACCGAAGTTCACAAACTTAGGCTAAATACATAAAGTATTTGACCTATTAACACATTTTAAACAAAGAACAATCAGTTTTAGAACATTTACCAACAACTCCCACTCCTTCATGAACTCACATCACAATGTCACCCCAATGAGAGAAGAAAAGATGTGAGAAACATACCTTGTGTTTTAGAAAGAAGAAAGATTTGAAGAACTTGAGGATGACTTTTCACCTTCGCGACAAAGATTTGATTTATGGAGGGAGTTAGGGTTGAAGGAGGAAAATAATCACACCAATTTCTTGAAATAGTAAAGAGAACAGGACAATTTTAGGGGTTAAAAGGGGATGGGGTCGGGTTTTTACCATATTGGTCGGGTAAAACACGACTTTTTAAAATGAAATTACCCGAAAACTTACCAGGTCCGCTGCGCAGAGTTGTCGCGAACATGCCTTGTGAAATATTCTTCGTTACACGGGAGAAGTTATGCAGAGTGGGAACAAGTCGGCGACGCAGTGAAGTCGCGAACTCCACTGTTAATCAACCTTTGTTGTTTTAATTCCAAGAACCGTGTTCGCTATGCGGAGTTGTCGTGACCTTGCCTTGACATTTTTGCAACTTCTCCTGGGGCACCCATTACCTAGCAGAAACAAGTCCGCGACGCTGTCTTATCGCGGACTCCACTGGTTTACTGCCAATAGTTTTTTCTTTTTTTTCTTTTTTTTCTTTTTCTTACAAATTACAAATTTTAAGATAAATGAAATAACCAATAACTAAAAATAAACCAAACTACACTATTAAAACAAAATACCAAGAAAATATCATCTAAAATACAAAGTCCCAGGTTGCCCCCCGCGTAGCGCCTGATTTAACGTCGCTGCACGACTCAACGCCCCCTCATTCCATTGCTCAACTCCAAACTTTCTTCTTCTCGATCCACCTCTTGTCTGAAATAACGCTTCACCCTCTGTCCATTCACGATGAACGTGGATTGCTTACATTCATTCCACAAATCTTCATCACCGTGGTCGGTCATGCGCACCACCTCAAATGGTCCGCTCCATTTTGACTTCAGCTTACCAGGAAACAACCTCAATTTGGAGTTAAACAATAATACCTTTTGCCCAGGCTCAAAAAGTCGAGGAACAATATGCTTATTAGGCCATCGTTTAGTCTTCTCCTTATCGAGCTTAGCATTTTCATAGGCATGGAGTCTGAATTCCTCTAATTCATGTAGATGACCCATCTTTTTTCTCCCGGCTAGTTCTGAGTCCAGGTTCAACCTCTTCATTGCCCAGTAAGCTTGATGTTCTAATTCAAGTGGAAGGTGATACGTTTTACCAAACATCAAGTGATAGGGAGAAGTCCCTATTAGTGTCTTATAAGCGGTCCTAGATGCCCATAATGTATCATTAAGCTTCATTGCCCAATCTTTCCTTTGGGCATTCACCGTTTTTTGTAGAATCTACTTCACTTCCTTGTTTGACACTTCTACCTAGCCACTAGTTTGAGGGTGGTATGTTGTAACCACATTGTGTCTGACTCCATATTTAGTTAAGATGTTCTTCACCAATTGATTTATGAAGTGTGTCCCTCTATCACTGATTATTGCTCTAGGAGTTCCAAACCGAGTGAAGATGTTCTTCTTTAGAAACTTCAGCACCACTTTAGAATCGTTAGTCGGCAAAGCTACTGCTTCAACCCACTTTGACACATAGTCCACAGCGAGAAGTATGTATTGATTTCCATTCGATTGAGGGAATGGTCCTATGAAGTCAACCCCCCAGACATCAAATATTTCAAACTCTAATATGTTATGCAAAGGCATCTCATGTCGATTGGAAATAGACCTCATTCTCTCGCATTGATCACAATTTTTAACATACCCTGCAATATCTTTAAACAAAGTAGGCCAGAAAAAACCTGATTGGACCACCTTATGTGCAGTGCGCTAACCTCCATGATGACCTCCATAAGCGGACTAGAGGAAACTATCCATCACTTGTCTTATCTCAGACTCAGGAACATAACTCATTATCATTTTGTCCGGCCCTTGCTTGAAGAGATAAGGATCAGTCCATATGTAGAACCGAGCATCATATATCAGCCTCTTCATTTGGTGTGTGTTGCACCCGGTGGAAACAATCAGCTAACCAAATAATTAACAATGTCTGCATACCATAGTAGTTCGGTCACCTCTAGCGCCAATAGTTGTTCATCAGGAAACACTTCTCGAATCTGACCTTCCTTTCCTTCAGGTGACGAACTCTCCAATCTTGACAAGTGATCTGCAATTTGGTTTACAGAACCTCTTCGGTCCTTGATCTCTATGTCAAACTCTTGCAGCAATAGAATCCACCTGATTAACCGCGACTTTGAATCCTTCTTGCTGAACAAGTACCTGATAGTTGCATGGTCAGTATAAACAACAGCGTTAGTCCCTACCAGGTAAGATCTAAATTTGTCAAAAGCATAGACAAGAGTAGCATTTCTTTTTCAGTCAATGTGTAGTTGGTTTGGGCTGCATCCAGTGTTTTGCTTGCACAATAAATTGAGTGAACCACCTTCTCTTTCCTTTGCCCCAACACTGCTCCCACATCCACATCACTTGCGTCACACATCAGTTCAAAGGAAGCTCCCAATTTGGGAAATTTAGGATTGGAGCTTCTATCAACTTCTTCTTCATAGCTTCAAAATCTTGAATGCACTGCTCATTAAATATAAATTTCATCTCCATCTCTAGGAGACTGCACATGGGTCTTGCAGTCTTAGAGAAATCCTTGATGAATCTCCTTTAGAAACCAGCATGACCCAGAAAGCTTTCCACCTCTTTAACAGAGATTGGGAGAGGTAGCTTTTCAATAACTTCACCTTTGGCACAATCAACTTCTAGCTCTCTCTTTGACACCTTATGGCCCAATACAATACCTTCATTCACTAGGAAATCACATTTTTCCCAGTTTAGGACGAGATTAGTTTACTCCCATCTAGCCAGCACCCTGTCCAAATTTTCCAAACACCTATCAAAAGACTCCCCAAAGACTGAGTAGTCATCCATGAATATCTCCACAAAATATTCAACCATATCATGAAAGATAGTCATCATGCATCTTTGGAAGGTGGCTGAAACATTGAATAGCCCAAACGGTATTCGCTTGGAATCATATGTCCCATACGGACAAGTGAATGTAGTTTTCTCCTGCTCCTCTGGTGCAATCACAATTCGGTTGTATCCTGAATAGCCATCAAGGAAATAATAATATTCTTACCTAGCTGACCTCTCCAGCATCTAATCAATAAAAGGAACTGGGTAGTGATCTTTTCTGGTCTCCTCATTCAATTTCCTGTAATCTACGCATATTAGACACCTTGTCACTGTCCTGGTTGTAATCAACTCATTTTTTTCAGAGGTGATCACCGTCATGCCTCCTTTTTTAGGCACACACTGAACTGGGCTGACCCACTTATTGTTTGAAATCGGATATACAATTCTCGTATCTAACCATTTAATCACCTCATTGCGCACCACATCTTTCATTAGTGGGTTTAGTCTGCGTTAAGGTTACACACTTGACTTGTGCATGCATAAAGATGGGCTGATGTCATGTATGTCAGCCATCTCCCAGCCTATCGCCTTTTTCCTCTTCTTCAATATTTTCAAAGATGCCTCAACCTGCAATTCAAATAAAGCAGAAGAAAGAATTACATGTAAAGATTCATTGGCACCTAGAACGCATACTGGAGATGAGAAGGGAGAGCCTTTAACTCCAACTTTGGTGCTTCCTCAATTGAAGGCTTGGAAGGTGGTCCCAAGACTCTATTTAATAGCTCCACAAACTTGCGAAGCATACTCTCATTCAGGATATCAAGAACGTTAGCCAACTCCTGAGCTTCAGGATTTCCCTCAATGTCTTGCCCAATTAACACTTTCTCTAAAGGGTCTCGAACTTCAACATATTTAGCTGTCATTTCCTCATCAATGACTGTAATTGCTGACAGCTCCTCATATATTGCAGGAAACTTCATTACCTTGTAAACATCAAATACCTCGACCTTTTCATGAGCCCTCATTGTTAGTCTACTGGCCGCCACATCAATTAATGCACCTCCGGTTGCTAGGAATGGGCGTCCAAAAATAAATGGGACCTCTGGGTCAGGCTTAAAATCCAAAATGTCAATGTGTACAGGGAAAATCAGAGTTCCCATTTGAACCAAGACATATTCAATAACGCCATCTGGCCTTGCCACTGAACGGTCCGCTAACTGCAACATAATGGTTGTGTACTTGGGCCTTCCTAGTCCCAACTGGAGAAACATGGATGTAGGCATCAAATTGATACTTGCACCCAAATCTCACACCCCTCTTGCCTCAATACACTTACAATTTTTTATTTGAACAATTAAACTCCCTGGATCTTTCAACTTAGTTGGGATCCTATTCTGGATCCTAGAACTGCACTCCTCAGTGAGTGCTATTGTTGCATACTCAGCCAATCTACTCTTGTTGGCTACCACATCTTTCACATATTTGGCATACTTAGGAATGCCCTGCAACACATCTATCAAAGGAAAGTTAACATGTACATGATTGAGTAATTCAATAAACTTACCGAAGCATTCCTCCTCCTTTTGTTTTTTGAATTTCTATGGGAATAGAGGAGGTAGTTTTGCTTTTGGTTCCTCATTCACCCTTTGCTCACTTGGTTCCTCTTCGTCTACCTGTTTTCCTTTTTCTTCAATAGCTTTTTCCTTTGGCATTAGCTCCTCCAATGGACGACCATTCTGAGTACTTACAACATTTACCTGTTTCGGGTTTGGATCGATATTTCTAGGTAAACCTCTTTGTGGTCAGGAATATTAGGAACTAGCCAACTGCCCAAACTACTTCTCCAAATTTTGAATCGCTAGTTGGTTGTTTCGAACATCTGCTGCCAATTTAGCTTGATCAGCCATGATTTGTTTTAGCATGCCCTCCACACTCATATCACCTTGCTTGGCAGCCTGCTGATTACCATGACTTTGCTGGTTTCCATGGTTTTGTTGGTTTCCATGGCTTTGATAATTGTAATGTTGTCCACTACCTTGTGTCCTGTATTGGTTCTGACCTTGATGTTGGTTTTGATTACAACCCCATCAAGAGTTTGGGTGATTCCGCCGGCTTAGGTTGTAAGTATTTCCATAGTTCTAGTGATTTTCTCGTCGCTGAGCATTACCTACAAAATGAAGAGATTCTGGGTTTGCCCTACATACCTCAGCAATGTGATCTCCACCTCCACATACTTCACACCAAGCTTGTGGTTGTTGCACCATATTAACTTGAGCTTGCAGCTGTCCTAGTGACATATTGCTGAAAAGAGTAGTCATCATATTCTGCATTGTTGAAATTTGTGCAGTCAAAGCTGTCACTGCATCCATTTCGAACACTCTAGCAGTCTTCTAGATGACCGGTATAGCTCCTCCTTCATTCCACTCAGAGTTACACTATGAAATTCTATTACGCAATGTAAAAATCTCAGCATATGTCCTCTCCAAAGCTTGACCACCTATAGAAGAATCAAGTATGATTTTTGTGTTTGGTTCCAACCCTTCAATGAAGGTATGGACCAAACACTTCGTTAGCTTGATGATGATGTGGACTACTTAATAGCAGGAACTTAAACCTGTCCCAAGCTTGGTACAAGTTTTCCCCTCCCTTCTGTCGGAAGCTTAAAATATCACTTCTTAGCTTGGTTGTTTCCCCGAATGGAAAAAACCTTATCAAGAACTTCCGGGAAAGATCATCCCAAGTTGTTATGGAATTTGCGGGCTCAGAGTTCAGCCATCTTTTTACTTCCCCTAGCAGAGAAAAGGGGAATAATGTGAGCCTCACATAATCAGAGTTCACTCCAGTTGGGGTGTACGTGTCACTGATCTAGTGGAAATTCTGAATATGCACTCGTGGGTCCTCATGAGATAGACCAGTGAACTGCCCGTTTGTGTGCAATAGTTGCACCATGTTATACTTCAATTCAAACCGTCCACCAGGTGCAGGTTTCTGAATACTTGAGGTAACATTGGTGGTCTGTGGGATTGCCACATCTCTCCCTTTTTTTCTGCTATCACTGCAGGTGGGTCTTGATCCTCCATTTCTTCTGAAGTTTCTTATTCACTAGCCATAAGAGGAACAGAATAAGTGAGTCTTCTTTGCCTTCTCTGTTAACGAACAAATCTCTCCGGTTCAGCTACAGGCTCTACCTAGTCCTGGTCATCTTCATGTGTGAAAACCTGACACAACCTATGAAATGAAGAGCCAAGATCGAGTTGTCAGCACCTGTACAAATAATTTAGACACTTAAAAATTAAATATTAAATATCTGCCAATTTTAAAGTCCCCGGTAGCGGCGCCAAAAATTTGTTGCGTCCAAAAGCACACGCAAGTGCACGTGGTCACTCAAGTAGTACAATGACTCTTTCGAACCAGATTATCGAATCCAAAAGACTTCAAATCAACAAATAACAACTCTATTATGTCTAAAATAAATTTACTTATGTGACAGAGAACTCTAGATATTTATTTATATCTACTAAGTTGAACAATCTCGAAAATTAATTACCACATTGAAAGAGTTTCAAACAAGAGAATTTCACAATTTGGTAAAGTATTCCGAGGCTGTAGCATAAACCGATTTCCAGCATAATATTAATTTATCCTAGCATTCGATAGGTTAACCTCATTATGGATTTGCAAGGTTCATTTTACGATCATGATCTCCCGACCACTAATCACCTACCACCATCGACAACCTAACTACATCATTGAGCGGGGATAGGCATGAACCAATGGCAGAGCATTAGGCTATCATCTTGCATATTAATTAATTGCGGTATATAGGTATAAGACTATACAATATATGAAACACTCTAAACTTTACCCTAGAATGAACAGGCTTCTCACATTCTTTGGTCTATCCCTCTATTCATCTTCCGAATTCAATAGTGGACAATGAGTTTATTTTAATGTTGTTCAGTCATTCAAATAGTTAAACAAGAATGTAAGCATAAATCACAAAAAAACCTATCTCATACTAGAAACAAATACTATTACACCATTGATCGTAGCTACAACCCTAGAATAAGGGAATTTAGCTACTCATAGAACAAAATATCATCCAATAATGTTTATGGATCATAAAAGGGTTTACCAAAATGAAGGAGTAGAAGAAAAGCCGTAGAAAGTGTTAGCAAACTCGCCCAAATCGATGTTCTCCCGTCTTTTAAAACTGGATAATGATAAAATAACACAACTAGACTATTTATAGTCAGAAATAGAAAACGTGACTCAATTCTGGTATCCAGGTCCGCGTCGCAGACCTATTCCTTCGCCTCAAGTTGTGCACAAAAGGATCTCCTCCGCTACGCGCTCCTCCCGCACACTCCACTGTTAAGTGGAATTCGTTTTCTGCATGCAGGTTTCAATTCTACGACGTGGAGCTACTCCCTCCTAGTGTATTTTCCTGCTTCTTGGCCATTCTCCTCCTCACCTTCGTCTTTTATCTTCCAACCTTTCTCCAGGTGCCCTTTTTTACCTCATTCTTCTTTGATTTTGACCCTGAAACATCTAATCATATTAGTTAGAGGAAACGACATCAAAAGATTCTAAAATTTCAGTTCTGACTAAGAAAGTTCTCTCAAACTAAGCTTTATATATGGGATAAATTGGTTATTAGGCGCATAAATATGCCTAATATCATTTGCCCGTATTTTCCAATCAACAATTTTTCCATCTCACTCAAGATAAAAAAAAAAGGACTTTTCAAGGCTTGTAATGGGTTGAGGGTAAATGTATGGTCATTTAAGCTCAGTGACTTTCATCCTCGTGAAGTGTGCTTCTTTCAATACTCCCTTTCGTCCTCTTTCGTCATTGTCTTTAGTTCTTATAAGTCTTCCCATTATTCACTTCCATGGATTGTTCAGAACCCCACTTTTTTTGTACATTATTCCACAACTTTTTCATTCTTCTTCTTTTTTTTTCTTTTGTTTCCCTTTTTTTATATGGAGGGGTTCCATTTTTCTCAAAACCATGGGTTAAAGGAGACTTTTCTTGCACTTCTTAACTTGCCTTCTCTTTTTGCCACACCCCCAACTTAGGCTTTTTGCCACACCCCCAACTTAGGCTTTTGGCCTAAGTTGGCTATTCAATCAACCACAACTCACGAGGATTATAGGTAGCAGATTAAGAAAGGTCATGCTTTCATCAAGTTTCTTCCAAAGAAAGGTAAACCTCAAGGGGTGTTCAAAATATGTTCACACGCTCACAATGTTGGCCACAAAAGAGGTATACGTCAAATTGACTCACACTTTTCCAAGTTGCGTAAGATCATATCAAGAGATAGCCTTACTTAGTCGACGGGACCAATGGGGCAAATTCTAGGTGTTATCATGCATGGTTCATAGTAAGCTCATCACACAAGGCATCGACACCAAAATCAAACAAGACTCCACACTTTCGCTGGTGTACAACGTTCATCACAAGAGAATCAATTAGATAATTGGTTAGTCAAAACGAAATGCAAAGAGTTCACATATTGACTATGTGACTTCCCTTGGTTTCATCGTAGCCGCACATTCATGTTTGTTTGATTATGAACACTATTTGAATCATCGATATTGATCAAAACCGAGACTCAAATTTGCTAAAGAATAGCCACATCCACACGTACAAGAGGTGGCAAAAAATTTTTAAAAAATTGGAAGGGTCAAAATGAGCCACAAGCTCAAACATCCACTAAAAATAGTATAAAACACAATTTTAAGCACAACGACCCAACTATATAGACAAAACACGAATATCAATATTCACACAAAATGTGGGCCTCACCCCACAACAAATAAAAACCATTTGTCCTCAAATGCAAATGAAGTTAAGTATCCAAAAGTGAAAGAAAGTAAGAGAGAGAGGTAAAGAAAGGTTCCTGTCTATGTAGTCTCTCCATCTGTCTGGGCCTTAGTGCCTGGTGCAACTGTCTGGACTTGGGTATCAGTGCCCAAAATCACCTTAGAAGAAATAACAGTGCCAGATCCACTAAGAGATATTGTGGACGTTTTAGTCGGTGATATCTAGATCACTGGCTGCACAATCGTCTCCACCAGATCTGGAAAATCTCTAAATATACTCTCCTCTCAGGTCTCTATCATCTCATCATCGTGCAAAGCCATTTGTTCCTCGTCGGTCTCTACATCCGACTCCTCATCTGATGTGCTATCCTTCTATACTTCTCCGGTGGTAGCCCGAGGAATCCTTGAAGTTTCTAGGGCATCTTCTTCATCAGCAACCTTTATTAATGATTTGAATTCGGTAGACTTTAGATAGTCTACATCCTTCCTCAGATCTACTACTTCGGCTTACAAAGCCGTTACCTCGGAGGCTTCCCCTGTCTACTATCACAAGCTTTGACTCTCACAGTCAACGCATCAACATAAGTCTGGAGGGGGGTGAGTGCAGAAAGTATGCTACTCTCAAGCATCCTTGGGATGGATCTCTCAAGTCGAGTCACCCGCATGTCAAATGATTGGGCCAAATGCCCCATCTTCAGGATCATTGCCTCAGTAATCCTAACAGGCTGGGAGGATGAGGAAACACATGGGCCTATAAAGAAGAGGAAGGAGCGGATGTACTTGAAGGCCCACAAGCTGGAGTAGGTGAAGATGCCTCTACAGGTAACGAGTCAATATCAACCTCTGGAGAAATGTCTACCGGAGCTGCTCTCCTTCTGTCCACCTCCTCACGTGTGTACTCAGCCTTAACACGTCGGATGTCAGTGGATGATGAAGGGGTTACCTCAATATCCCTTGCCGTATCCCGGGGTACTCCAGCATGCCGGCACAGCTCAGTGATCACGACTAGAAATGGAAGAGAAGTCTGTGTCTACTTGGCTCTCATGGCCATCTCCTGTGAAATCAGTAGTCCTAGGTCGATGCGCCTCCTACACATGATAGAACCAAGGCAAGCTGCTTTAGGATGAAGCAAAACAGACTCGTTCTAGGATGGCATTATTGTGCTGCTGAAAAAGTTAAACCAGAACCTGGCAGCAATACTCAAGTCCCTCTTCTCAATAAGGGCCCCCGCCTCGATCCACCTCGGGGTGGTGTCAAAAATTAGAGGGGCCAACATACCCTTCAAGTCATTTATGGACTGAACAATGGGAAATCCCTCGTAATGAAGTGAAGAATGCAGCGGTCTATCTAATATAGTGTTAATATGTTCACTTATGCATCCAACTTCCATGCCTCTGACCATGACCGACTTCACCGGTCTGAACTCGCTCGCCTTTTTCTTGATCTTGGGCACCAACTCCCCATAAGCTGTATAGAATTCTCGGACCCGGGTTGGAATGTAAGAGCCTCGAGGCATGTTGAACTGCTCAAACTCATGGTAGCAAAGGGTCTCCCTTACTTCTGAAAACTTCCCGTCTAAGCCTTCTATCGAAAGTACCTTCTCCTCGAGGATGGTTCATAAACCATCACCTTTTAATCTGTTTAGCAGACTGGGAGGAGGAACGACAAGAGGAATGGGTGTCACTGGAGGTTCCTGAGTTGGCACTGAGTTTGTTGCCGGATTAATGGCATTTGAAGAAAGTCCGGTGGATGTGGTTTGAGATCTAGCACGGATCTCATCCCTTTAGGAAATCAAAGGCTGCTCGTCTTCAAGTTTAGACAACTCAATCCGGGTGTAAACAACAACTCTCTTAGATGTGTGATTTTTGTGTTTGCCTTTGTCTCCCGGAGGGATTTCTTGTCTTGATTTGATCCCCCTTCATTTATGTTAATACCCTGTGCTATTTTCGAGGCGGCCTAGTTAGATTAGTGTAACGACCCGAGAGCACCCCCTAGCCGTTACCGGCATATTCGACCTCTTGGAGGTCTTGTACAAGCCCTTAACATTTGTCATAGCATTTATTATAGAAAATAGCGGAAAATTTAAAACTTTTTTCATAATATAACACAAGACTTAAAAAGTCACCTCATTTAGACCCTTAATACAAAATCGATGTACTACGTCTCAAGGTAGCCATCTTAAAACACGACTACAACACAAGAGGGACACAACCCTTACAATACAAAAGAAACTACTATCTAGTACATTGATCTTAAGGAAACTCTTTAACGTAAAGGTCTTTGAATCTTTAAGGACACACCCGAACTTGGGAATAGTAAGCCAAGCTCATCACTTCTAGGAAAAGTCCTTTTGCCACCACCACCTACACTTGGTGTAAAAAGATGAAGAAGAATGGTGTTAGTACAAGAATGCACTAAGTATGATCACCATGCAAAAACATGCTTTTAAAAGGGACATTTAGTTGGAAACCATGCATCATGCCTTTTTAGAGAAACTTCAAGAACATTTAGCATAATAGGAACAATATAAACCACATACATCATCATACACATGGAAACCATTCATAATAGCACATAGAGCCAGTTATAACATTTTAGGAACATTCAATGCATACAATACATTACCTTCCTCTTTATCTTAACTCCTTTCCTTAAGCAACCCTTAGGGAATACTTGATGCAATGTATCACCTTAAGGTTACCAAGGGTGAACTTACATATAGCCTTCATCAATCCAACCACATATATTTATAGAGTCATAAACACACCATAAGACATAGTCTTCACATAGGAACCATCACCTAAGACAACCCGCAACTCACACTAGTGCAATGTGCAGGTAGCATCCCATAATACTACTCACACCAAGTGTTCCTAGGAATCCACTATAGACTAGGCACATCATATTCAACAAGTCATAACATCTTCATTTAACATTAGACCAACATACTTCATAACATCATATAAGGACTCATTCATTTACTACATCATTAGTCATAACCCATTTAGTTCATATCATAGGTAAACCATCCTCACAAGCTCACTTGTGCAATGTACACATGGAGTCCCATACCCCCACATATACTAAGCAAACCCATTAAGAAGTCATAAGGGTAATTCACATGCATAATCATACTTCATATCTTGACATAAGTAAAGTCAACCTTAACATGCTTTCATATTAACATACATAGACCATAGTCTTCAGTACATAAAGAGCCTAATCATAACCTCCCTTAGAGTCCACTTGTGCAATACATAAGTAGGGTCCATAGTCCTACCTACACTAAGTAACTCTTCAAGAAATCATGACTAGAGTTCATATTCTTATCTTAGCTCATTTCTTAACTTTCGGGAGACATTGCCATAACCGACATAGACCATGTGAGCTATATGGAATCCGATGTTCTACTCCTACACCGAAAAGAGAGGGTACTACTTGCCAAGGTAGGACCTACATACATAATAGCTATCTAGTGGATCCACTAAGCTAAGACATATGAGGGAATGTAGTTATGGAACAAGGAGATTTCTACTAGAAACCTTGACTTGCTAGGCGTGGAGATTTCCATTTCATGAGACAACATCTATGTTAGGAACGCGGACTTGCTAAACGTGAAGGTTCTCTTGTGGGAAGCCGGACTAGCTAAACGTGAAGCCCTTACTATCATTTTTTTCATGTTCACTCGGTGCTAAGCTCCAACTCCCTTTTTAAACATCTTTAAGCCTTTATTTAACATTAGTTCATAAAGTAGGCATTAGGGACTTAATCCCTCATATGATATAGCTCAAAGATTTCTAAGATGAAAATGACCTTTCATCATAGAACCTACATTATGTGAGAATGACCTTTCACATAGTCATACCATATTCATAACATAGTCTACTTTAGAGTACAATTGAGGAAACCTTTCAA